>JBAMJV010008693.1:0-108878 GCA_037951105.1 Echinarachnius parma
ATTGTGATAGTAACAAACAGTGGCGAAAGCGAAGACTAAAAAAAATAGAAATTTCCATTGCCGTGCAATGCGAATGTATCCCCCGGCACTGGCAGCAATTTTTACATCATCCTTACGTTTGAAGGGGGTAGATTAGAGTATAATGCATCTTTATAGAAAATTCAAAAGAAATCTGTCAAGAAATGTGACCCGCAGAGCCTACACAAGACAGCCACAAAAATATGACCTTTGACCCTAAAACAGACGGAACACAGGTGGCAGCATCACCAAACACTTACAATGTGTAGGTTTTACTAAGACACACCTCCATACAAACTCTGAAAGAAATCCATGAAGAAATTTGGCAGTTAGAGCGCACAAAAGACATGACCTTTGACCCTATAAAGGACGGAACGAGGGCAGCATCATCAAAAAATGTAAATTTGTAGATTGTACCAAGATACATTTCCATACAAAATTTGAAAGAAATCTGTCAAGAAATATGACCTGCAGAGCGCACACTAGACACCCACCAAAATATGACCTTTGACCCTATAAAAGATGGAACACTGGTGGCAGCATCACTGAACACTAAAGATGTGTAGATTTGAGCAAGATACACCTCCATACAAAATTTGAAAGAAATATGTCAAGAAATGTGGCAGTAAGAGCACACACAAGACACAAATGATCTTTGACCCTATAAAGGACGGAACACTGGGGGCATCATCACCAAAATCGATAGGCTTGTAGATTATACCAAGTTACACCTTCATTCAAAATTTGAACAAAATCCCTTGAGAAATGTGGCCTATAGAGCGCACACAAACCATCCACAGAAATATGGCCTTTTACCCTACAAAAGACGGAACACTGGGGGCAGCATCACTGAACACTAAAGATGTGTAGATTATACCAAGATACACCTCCATACAAGATTTGAAAGAAATCTGTCAAGGAATGTGGCAGTTCGAGCGCACACAATAATATGACGTGGCGGCGGCGGCGTAACGCTGCTGAATCAAAAGTATCCCCCCAGCAATACTGGGGGGGGGGGATACAATAACCCAAGACTCGTAGAACTTACAATTTATTTGTTCATTCTTTATTTTCGAGACTTGTTTTGTGGCATACATTGAAGAAATGTTGTTTATACAATAACTTTACGTGAAAAACTTCAACATTGTTGTAATATTATGCTAAATCAGTTACACAAATTTATTGGCCAGAATGTAGTTCGTTGAAGAACGATTTCTTCCCTTTTTTTTCCATCGTTGTTTGTTCTAAAATTTCATGTGCGAGTCATATCTATCCTTCGCTATCTACTGGAAAACATTCAGATGATTTGTAAATGGTGCATACTCCCTTTAAGATTTTTTTTTGTAAGGTAATAAAAAACGTGCAATATTTGAAAAAGCACAGGATTTCTGAAGGGATGCAGTAACCGTCAACATCCACAAAACTTCAAATTACCTACATTCATCAGTCTGTACACCCGCCTCATCCCATTAACTCGCTTCTAGCACTGCCCAGCAGCTCTCAACATGCTTTTGTCTTTATTTATTCCGCATTTATTCAATTAAATTTTGCAGATTAAATTGATATTTTTATCAACTCTTCACATTCACAGATATACAAGTTATGATTTATCTCATTGTTTTTTTTCGATAAATGCATATTGTTAAACTTTTGTAAGTGCAGGTTCCCAAAACAGTTATTTAGCTTTAAATCAAAGTACATGAAAAGCCATATTATAAACAAAGTGTCTGTAGTGAAATGCAGCAGTTGAGGGAATGACAAGAGGAGCAAAGGTTTCAAATCTGAGTAAATTAGAGGCCTGTTGGGCACATGACCGTGAATCTATTGTCTTCCTTTCACAACCTATGAAGTAGGAATATAAAAATACACAAAACAGAGCTTTATAACACATACACTATGAACAAACATACACGGTTTGTACCACTGATCTCAATACCAATTCTAGTTAGATTATTGATGGACAAAAGTGACGCTGTGAACGCTACCAAACCCAAAACAAATTCTTTTTGAGTGCTCATGGACAAGAAATCAAACAAATTAACAAACACATTGTGACAAACAAATGATAAAACAATGACCAGTGTATGACCAGTGGAGTGCACCAACTCTTCATGGGCATACAGTTGAATAGGGAATAACCAATCCTGAATCTCTCCAGAGTCTAGAGATCAGTGGACTTTACGCACTAAGAACACACAGCAATAACATAACGTGTTAGTATGTGTACAGTATAAGAGCTATTACATAGTAACAAACATGAATTATACACCCATTGTAATTCAACGAAGAACACAAAAGGCCTACCGTGTCGACAGCGACAGTGGATGCAAGTGTAGACCAAGAGACAGACAGACTTTCTCCAAGAGCGCTTCTTCTTCCTCAAGTTCCCCTGTGGTCCGGTCTCATACATTATTTCATGTCGTCCGCATGCATTCAAGCATACATTATGTACGCTTCCAACAGCAACAAGCATACATACAAGTATGTACCTATTCCACTGCCTCCAATTGGCACATTACTCACTTGTCAAGTAAAAGCCAAAAAACAAAAAGATTTGAAGGAGAAAGAATGGGGGGGGGGGGGGGGGGGGGGATTACACTGAAAAAGACAACAAACCACACAAGCACATGAGAATATCTCAACATCTGTTCTAAATTCTACAAATTTTTCCTTCTTCAAAATCTTTTGCATGCCCCACTCCTGAATGAAGTGGAGGGGGGGGGGGGGGGGGGGGGGGGGCAGTAATGTGTTCCACATAAGGTAATTCCGTCTCATGCAAACACAGGTTCCTAGAAAGGAAAGGAGGTGGGGGTCTCCCAGAAGAAAGGGGTCTTGAAATGTCACCTGTCAGTTTCACTTGAGAAAGTTTGAAAGCAGCAACCTGTACCTGGACTAAAGGTAACAATTGTGTATGTCCCTGCTTTGGAGAACAATAAGACCATTGATATCAATAAAGGTTTACTTTTTCACAATCGCAAATTGTAAGGCATACTCAATCATTTCTTCTTGCTTGCCCAACCAGGCAACAACTTCAGACAATAATCAGTGAAGAAACAAAACAGCTCAGCAAGTATTACTGTTGACTGTTAGGGGAACCATGGACAACAGGGGTATTTAGAAGGCTACATAAGTACCTACCTTGGTTAACACATGCTAGTCACTTGATATAAATACAGGAATTTATTTAGCGTGTGAATTGGGATGAGGAGGGGGGTAAAAAAATATATTCCAAGGCTCCATTCAATCCACAGTTTACTGTTATCAGTCCCAGGTGTCAGTCAGGTGTAAAAGGCAGGAAGTAAATTCCTTTGAATTATTTAGCTACTACTTGTAAACCACAATGGCCAAAATGGTCAAGAATTTATTTGTACACCTACTCCACAAAGCTAATCTTCCACAAGGTTGACCCTCCCCATGTCAATTGAACCCAGTAAAAGGCCTGGTCACACAGGACACGGACTAGACCCACGAATGCAGTACGCATTGTACGAATCTATGGCAAGCCGTTTTAACATTTATTCCTATTTCTTGATATATCCAGAAATCAAATATTTGATATCAAGAATTGATTTCTTGATATCAAGAAATGCATTCTTGATATCAAGAAATACTTTTCTTTGTTAAGCATTGGTAATTCTTGATACCAAGAAATGCATTCTTGATATCAAGAAATAGGAATAAATGTTAAAACGGCTATGCCATTGATTCGTACCGATGCGTACTGCATTCGTGGGGTCTAGTCGTGTCAGTTGTATATTTACAACTTAAGGCCTGGTCACACAGGTGTGACCAGGCCTTAAGTTATAAATATACAGTCTCACATTCAGGTCACACTGCTTCATAACAATCATGATTACAAAACAGAAGATAAGATAATCCTGGGCAAGAAAGAGATACAATCGATCGTAAGTCAGATCATGTCTGCTAAATGCGCAAATATGATTGGTTGAAACACTAAAAAAAAATTAATTACAATCAATAAGTTACAATTGTTGTATATCTTTCTGCAACAGGGCCTGGTCATGACATCACTGATGCTAGCCATACTACGACTGGAATGTCAAGAGACCCTTTCTCTAGATGCCTAAGCAGAACTTGAGGGATTGATTAGATAATATTATAATATCTCCAGCGGCACATGACAACATCAATGGGTTAGACACTAGTGAAATTCCACAGGTGTAAAAGGTTAAATCTGTCCTGGGCCTGTTGCAGAAAGAGATACACTCTGATTGGTTGAAACGCGCAAAGTTTCTGACTTACAAACAGGGCCCTAGTAATTTCTGTCTTTTTAGCCCAGACTATTTAAAAAATTGTAGCACTGAAGAGAACTGGGCCCTGGACATGGAGAATAACTTAGGCAATGAAGTTGAGGAACGGAAAGAGAGTATTTGTGAAGTGGAATTTTGAGGGTTATCCTGAACATAGAACAGAATTGTGAAAATTAAGAAAATGGGGGCAAGGTCAGTAAAAATGTAAGTATTAAAAGTCCAATCCCTAGCCCCTCCTAGTATGTGTACACAGGAGAAGGGGTTCATTATGCAAGCATACATCTACCAGCCTCCCCCCTTCCCCCAAAACAAACAAACAAAAACAAAAACAAAAACAAAAACAACTAGATGGATCTTCGACTGCGCGCAGTCGAAAATTATGCCTCCGCTATGACGCAATTTTCAATATCAAGCCCAAAATAACGTGCACTGAAATTTTGTTTTTTTCATATATATATTTTGAGTTCTGTGACCTTGAACTATGTAGACCCCAAACTTTGATGGCTACATTGGCTCCCAAGAATACCAAGTTAGATTGAAATCTGACATTCAGGTCTTGAGATTTTGTCATTACAAGCCATTTTTGCACATATATTGAGTCATGTGACCTTGACCTTTGACCTCATGGCCCCCCAAACCTAATCCAATCATTGCCATCCGATGTGTATGTAACTCATTCCAAGTTTGAAATTGATCCGTCAAACGGTTCTTGAGATATCGTGAGAAGGATGCTTTTTTGCACATATACTGAGTCCTGCGACCTTGACCTTTCACCTCATGAACCCCAAAATCTAATCAGATCATTGTCACCCCAATATGTACACTCAGACCAAGTTTGAAATTGATCCATCAACCGGTTCTAGAGATATCGCGAGAATAAGGCATTTTTGCACATATATTGAGTCCTGTGACCTTGACCTTTGACCTCATGAACCCCAAAATCTAATCAGATCATTGTCTCCCCAATATATACGCTCATACCAAGTTTGAATTTGATCTGTCAACTGGTTCAGGAGATATCGCGAGAACGAGGCATTTAAAAACATATATTGAGTCATGTGACCTTGACCTTTGACCTCATGAACCCCAAAATCTAATCAGATCATTGTCACCCCAATATGTACACTCATACCAAGTTTGAAATTGATCCGTCAACCGGTTCTTGAGATATCGTGAGAACGAAAACGGGACGTAAGTACGGACGGACGTACGTACGGACGGACGGACGGACAACCCGAAAACATAATGCCTCCGGCCACTTCGTTGGCGGAGGCATAAAAACCTTGACAAACAAGAGAGGTTTATATAAGTTTCCATAAACCGGTAAGAAATATAAGTACATTCAATAAAACAACTAAACAACCCTTTTCAATTCATTCAAACATATGGATATTTCAGCATCATTACCCTTCAGTCAAACTTTGCCTGCCCTAATATCACTCATCATTCTTCTCTGATCTAACTGTCAACACGACTTGTATACGATATTCCAACACAAGTATGAGATCCCATCACAGTTTTCTTCTGGGTATCTGAAGGCCAAAGTTTACAGAAGGTTAGATTCTTCCAAGAGAGGTCTAGACAACAAATTAAAAGATGGCAAGGTGTATGTGTTCTGTAAGCGTGTTTGTGTGTGTGTGTGTGTGTGTGTGTGTGTGTGTGTGCACACATAATTGGATGCATGTGATAAGTGTTTGCGTGCATGAGTTACGCATGTATGTGAATGTCATTTCCGATTTGTGAGCCAGCAATTACATGAGCGACATTTTGCTTTGCAATTACTGCTACTTTGCTTAGCAGAAGACGTAACAAGATCATCAAACACTAATCACGATGGTTGCTCTCCCATCACTTACCATATGTGCCCCATTCTCATTGTTCTGATTACTAGATGGCAACTATATCAGAAACAAATGAACGCTTCTTATATATGTATTTACATTTTCTTGAATTTTAAAAATAATCTCAACAATTATGCTTCTTGCTTCATGTAATATATCATTAACCGTTGTTCTTGTTTTCAATTATTTTATACGAAAAGACATTTCTAACCTGGCATACAAGTATCATTATGGGTCAATAAGCAATTGATAGGATGAAGGCAGTGCATATTTAGGATGTTATGCAATTTAACCCTTAATTTCTTATAATTGCAGTATTTTATTTACAAATGTCATATTTTGCATTTGTATTGATATTTTACTTCATTTACAACCATTCTCACATCCTTGCACAAGCCAACAAGTTGCAACAACCAATAAGGAGCAGGAATATGTTTGTATACACCTAGCTTCTCATACTCAAATTCAAAAGCCTTTGTGTGTTCATTTGACAGTGACACCCAGCTTCTCGTAGTGTTTGTGTGTTCATTTGATTCACAGCGAGGGGTCAACTTGAGGCTTGAGCAGAATGGCAGGAATTTGGCTATGGCATTCCCCACATATCATATGACGTGTTATGGGAAAGGTTAGATGTCTTTGTTCATGAAGGAGTAAAATACAACAACATAATAATGGGACAATAATCTAATTTATACCCTTGATAAGAATACACTTGCTGCTTAAATATTTCAAAAATAATATACTAGTATACTACATCTAAAATCAATGGAGAAGGTGATTCACTAATATAGCACCATTACTTCATATTATATGCACAGCAAGAGAACACTTAGCACTAATAAGCATATAAATATGCATTGACGTAAATGAAAAATATTGAAGTGTAAATAAAAATTAAAGCTGAACAAAGCACAACGAAACAGTGCACATATACTTGTATCTAAACATACCCCCAAAATTGTATTTAGTTAGTAAAAAGTTATAAAACAAGCTATATTGGTTCTGAATGAACCCCTCCCCTCCTCCAGTGTCCTTTCTAGCCTACTTGTAGATCCTTCATATGGAAATCAGTTGAGCCTTTCATTGCAATATGTGCTCCTATTTTGATTTGAGGGAAACTCATTACATGCACAGCTAGAAGGCAAGCCAGAATGTAAAGGTCAATGTGTGGAGCAGACAGGCAGCAGGATTCAAAAGGTCATGCTGCTTGTTAAAATAAACTCATTGATTGATTTAGATATGATGCAAAAGCTTGCCTAATATAAACAATATTGCCAAAATTGAACTCAGAAAGTGCTTTCTGTGTTCTTAATACTCGCACATTATTACAAATTCACTGAGCATGAAATTGGTTATCTTATTCAAACTACTTCTCAGCAAGAAAAAACCCTTCTGTTTTTCAATGTCCATGTTATTGATACTGCAACAATGTAATATTGAACAGAAATTGACTTTCATACATACACACACTGAACAATAGCCAATAGCCAGTTGTTCCCAGCAAGTAATATTGCACCCTATGTTGCTTTCAAGCTTACGGACTTTTCATCGGATGCGTCCGGACGCATCCGATGAAACGGCCAGCATGAATGCTACAGAGGTGAAAAAGCCGATAGAATAGGCGATGAAAAGAAGAGAAAAAGGCGATTAAATTCTCCTACTTTAGAGTAGGAGAAATTCTCTTTCTATCGGTGTCACTCCGATAGAACAGGCAGCATGAAATGGTTCGGGTGAAAAACACCGATGAAAACGGTCAAAGGTCGTTATCTTAACGCGCGCTTTTTTTCGGAACACGGCATGCGATAATATTATGCTGCGCCAGCATATAGCTAGCTCATGTAAAGTGAACCTCGAGTATCGTGCACGTGTTTTTGTTATAAATTGATTCGTTTTACTTGTATGTTGCATGAATATAATGGTTTAAACACTAATAATAATTCATGTACATCGTTATAATAATATATTTATTACAAAATATATATTTATATAACCAAATGATGAACTGAACAATATTTAAAACGGATCACTAACAAATTTATTGAAAGTATAGTGGATTTTTTTTATCACGATCGTCGATATCGCACCCATGTTCTGTCTCTTTCCTTGGAATTCGCACTGTCAATCGCACTGCCAATCCACTAATCTGCCAGCAAGCGATTGCGCAACAATTCTTCACTTCCGGCCGGTGAATGCAAAAGGCGATTAAATTCCCCTGCACTATGAACGCGACAGAGGAGAAGTTGCGAATTGCCCGTTGTTTACATAATAAATTCCATCGGTCTTTTCTATCGGTATTTTCATCGGTACAGTAAGCTTGAAAATGGTACTAGGAAACAGCGGTTCAGCTGACAGTCAAACAAACAGACAAACAAACAATCAATCAACAAGGGGTTTGTCATGATAACGCAAACAAAATATTTGAGTGGTACATTCAATTTGATTTAATGTATACAAATATGATGACTGATAATTAAAGGGGACTACCAGGCAAAGAACAACACATTATTATAAGTTTTGGTACCGTTTTGTGATATCAAATAGATACCCAACATTTTGCAAAGGGTAGTGTAATTCATAAACAAAGCAATTAATTTCCACCACTTACGGAACCACTGCTATTTCCTGGTTCCATACGGGCAAACCATTTGCGAGTGCGCCAATGCTATTCACGCGCACGTTTGTAAACAATAGATTCCCGGGCAATTCGTTCGCTCTGCACACGTTGCAATTCACCGCACACATAGCAGTCTGCGTAATTCAGACCGCATGAACGCATGCTTTAGAATGGTGATGCGTTTCCAATTTTTTTTCTTTTTTCTGGAAACATATTTTTGTGAACTTGTTGATGGAATGGAATACTAAAGATGTTACCTTTCTTTAATAAGAATATTATTTTTGGGTGGTGGTACCCTTTAACCGTTCAGTCAATTTGTATTCTGACGATGTGAGTACCATTAACTTCCACTGTACTTGTGTTAATCACAGTCGAATAAATGTACGACACTTCTCAATACTCCAACTTGTATGTTTACAGATGCCCTCTGTTCATATCAATCATTACAGGGGTTCTTATTGCTAATCAATCGTCTAATGATTATCATACTATCACTGGAAGGAGGATGATATACAGGTAACAACATCCAGTTTGTGTCTGGCCATATCACACACATAGAGGACAAGTACATGCTCTCTTGCCCATTTCATATCGCTCATTGTAAGCCAATACCTTGTCTTCTGTATACGTGTGCACAAAAATAACTTGTCCATTATTTATAACCCTTGCCCAGCAGATAGAGCATTCCACATTGAACTAATACAAGCATGCTACACCAGGTTCCCGTAGCAACCCAAAAAATACTTTTTTTTCACGAGGGCTATTTTGAAAATTTTTGAGGACAAAAAAGGCCCTCATGAAAATGTTCACGAGGGCTATTTTGGGGCTCACAGGGGCTCTTATTTTGTTTGTACATTGTTCTCACTGCTCAGAGTCTAATAAATGATTATCAATATTTATCATGTTGTAATCTATCTGATTATGCCATGATTGGCACGTTTCTGGGGTTTCCGATCATGCTTTTTTTTCACCCCCGTGTTGCGGCTCATGGTGGTGATTTCAAAGGTTACGGGGGCGAATCGCCCGTCGCCCCCATGTATTTTTTGCACTGTCCTGAAGTGAAAATAATTTGTGAATATTTTGCCCGCTTATATTTAGTGCTGAAAAAATACATTCAGGTTTAACATTTTACCTACATATACATACCGTAAACCGGGGTGACTTTGGCCACTTTTTGAGAAGGATATATTTTCATCAAGTCTCACTCTTTAGAACTAATTTCTGATTTGATTAATTACCCTATAGGAATACATTTCAAACAATAAGAAATTTGTTCTAAAAAGTGATGCTTGATGAAAATACATTCATCTTAAAAAGTGGCCAAAGTCACCCCGGCTGCCAAAGTCACCCCGGTTTACGGTACTTGGTTCTCAAAAACTACATTAAAGTGTCTAACTCCACGAAAATTACCTGGAACTTTCACATTTCTCTTCTACCGTGTCGTTTAGCTTATGGTAAGAGAAGAATAAAATAGGGTTAGATTTTTAAAAATGCCCCTTTAGTAAGACGATATCTATCATTGATAACCCTTCAGCTCAAGAGCGTTCATGAACGGTCATAAACCTCATACACGTTATACAGTAATTCGTAGTAAAAGCTGACGCAAATTTTTGCTTTTTTAACCAGGAAAGCAGTGTTCTTTTGCAATGAAACTTTCACACATCATTCGGACATATCTTACATTCGGACATATCTTACAATGATTTTGGTATAGGATTGAAGTCTCAAATGTAATTTTTGGCAATATCTGACACTTTACAGGTGCACCTTTAAGTTTTTCAAATATGATATAAATTTTGTTTGCCCATTGTTGAGAGAGGAAGACATGGATATCTGTTCCTTGTTGTTTCCTGTGTCTGTGTGAGATGACAGCTGTGCTATCTACTCCCCATCCCAGCTTGGGGTAGGGAGTGCCACATTATCTCCATCATGGCATTTGTGGAGAAAAAAGTGCAAGAAATTTCATCACATTCATCAACTACCCGCAGTCAGGGCTCTAAAAAAGAAATCTGACTTTCCACGTTGGGCAAGTTTCATAGGGCCCACTTCCAAAGAAAACAACTTGCCCAAAATTGGTAATATTAAGAAAAAAACACATCAAGATTCTTCTTTGTCATTTAGAATATTGAAGAGAAATAAGTGGTTTACAAGAAAACCTTTATTTTATTTCAGTAACTTGCCTTGAAGGGTGGGGCAAGTGACTTCAAATTGTACATGCCCACAAGTGATTTCCACTAGCCCTTGGCAAGTGGGCAAGAGCCCTGCCTCAGTAAGGTGGTCCCAGAGCAAGTATTTTAACCGATTATGCACAATTACATCATGGGTTGGACTGGTTTCTATACCAGTACCAACTTATAAAACCTGTGTAAATTATGTGAGCTGTAAGTTTGCTATAAAGCTTCTTTATAAACAAGGTTCAATTTGTTAACCATTTAAAAAACTACAACTGCAGATTTTTAATGTGAAAGCTCTTAGCAATGAAGAAAGAGGGGGGGAAAAACAGCTGCCCAAATGTAATTAATTAAACCAGTCGATTGGATATTCTATTCTTTGAAGCAGTTCTTCAAATTTATGCAGGTAAGAAACTAGCTTTACTAACCCGCACATAAAATGATATTGTCCTCGATAAAAAGACGGGCGCTAAGTCACTTTTTGTAATTCTAAGATAATCATGTTTAAAGGGATCTAGTAACATAGTTTACATGTGCAAAAACTGGCAAATGGTTGATAAAATGTATATTTCTGTGATCTGAAATATCCCCTGACACTGAATGATGTGTGAAAATTCCATGGTAAAAGAATGTCATATGACCAAGTAATGAACAAAAATGCAAAGTGATAATCGCTAACTCACACTGACTTTGTGCTCTAGATAATTATAGTTCTGAACACTTCAATCATACATATCTTTATACAACTAACGGAAGAGACATTTGGAAAACCGAAAGCTGTTCCATGCTTCTATTGTTAATACAAACACAATGAGATATGTGAGAAACGCTAGAGTTCCAAGTAAGTTTTGAACATTTTTGACAATGTTACTAGATCCCTTGAAAGTTTCAGAGTAGAAAACAAATTGAGCTCTCTTTTATTCCTTATAAATATCCCCAAAATTAGAAGAGATTATTACCTCCAAATTTGGCATCACACAGAGAAGGCTCTGACCAACAAGATGGTACATGCTAAACTCAATTTGACAAAAATCAACTTAGCGCCCTTCTTACTCTTTCCGAACAATATCAAGGATTGAAACCAGGCCCAAATGGCTACGATTGGTCAAGCATATTGTACTGGTGGGCCATTTCACTGAAAAAATAATTGCCTGGCCGCATGTGGTATGGCTGGAGTTGGGTACTTGTAATGAGCTTTCCTGATAGATGCCAGCAAATCCTAATGGGTCTATTACAGCTTGGGCTACGGAGATGCGATAACAAGCAACGGCTGCATGCACAATTTTCGTACATAACACCTAGCAAGATTACGATGAAAACTGTGGTGCGATGAAACGTGAGAATGAGTATATAACCCTTTCCTTACCGATATTACCATGAGCACACATACACATAATGACTATAATCTGGCCTACATAAATACTTACAGTAGCACTTTTATAACTAAACAGGATTCATTGGTTAGCAAGCTGTTATAAGTGAGTAGATGTATGCATTTTACCCTTTCAATTCTATGGGTGCATGAACACATATATTATGGCCTGTAGATGTAGACTAACATGGTGCGGAAGGGGTTAGTGGTGTCATACCTGCTGCATTATGCGAGGCTGATTTCCCTCTGATGCAACGCTGCTTCTCTCTGGTGCGAACACCCCTCCAACTCGGCACCTCTCGGTAAAGCCGCTGCTTCGCCATCCATGCATGCAATTCAAAATCCTCTTAATGAAACGCACCAGAAACACACCCAAAACACGCCACAAATTCTCCCATTTTGGCTCATCCCCGCGACAGAGAGCAACGACCAGTAAAATTTATAATATTCGCATGGAGCGCGCGACACTGGGATAGATAAATGTTGATTAACGTGAAAGTGAGTGCAGTGTGTTGTTATGTTGTGTAGTTTTTTTTGTGAGGGAAATTGGGCATGCTGAGAGTGTTGTTATACACAGACATGCACATCTCGTGATTACTGGGGCCATGCTAATACCTAGCCTGCATTCCTACCATGTCATAAATCTACCAGGAATGTTCTTTTCTCCCCCAAGAGAAAAAAGGCCTGGTGCAAAAACAAATGTTTGTGGGCATGGCACTGTATGTCAAGACAAGAATAGGTTAACGAAGTAAAAACAGAAACGCACCTGAGTCGTGTCTGGGACATTTTCAATAAAGAGGTAAGAAGCCGCAGCTGACAAGATGCTTGCAGTACTAGAGCCTAGAGGGGTGCCAAATGGCATTAGTTGGAAAGCAGGAAGGGTTTTTGATTTGATACCTACCAACGCAGACTCTCGCCAGGACCATCACTCTCTCATTCCCTACTTTCATCCACTCCATTCTGAAGGGCTATCCAATTTATTCCTTTAATTCACGTGTAATGTGCAAAGCCAAATCCCAACTAGAAGTCCATCAATAATTTGTTCGTGTGGGGGGAACCTCCAATAACACCACCTCCTTGGCAAAAGTTAAATTGATAGAAGTCTCCACACAGTGCAAGCGGCTGTTTCTAAGCCTGCCATCATAGATAGTGTGGATTATTAGACATATTAGCGAGGTTAACGGCACACCAGTGATGAACTAGAATTTCCGAGCCTGGCAGAGGCCGAGTGGGGGCCGAGTGGGGACAGGGATAACTGGGGACTGTGCCAGCATAGGACTGTAACAGTGTTTGTACATGGTACAATCAACAGAGAGCCCCTGACCCTCCATGTTGGATTGTATGCCTGGTATGCTGACAAATATTGGTGTAGAAGGTCAAAGGGGATGTAGGAGGGAGGGGGGTGAAGGACAGAATCCATTCCTTCATACCTTCCCCCTGTCAGATGACAACAGCACACACTGTAGTGACAAGACTCAGAGGAATATGCCCTCTCTCAACCTAGCCTGTCTGCCCTGCCCCACCCCCTCCACCATACCTATCATGAGGGGGAGGGGTGGTGAGATGCCCCAGATAACAGATGCACTCATCATTAGTCACCTCCATCTACGCCTGTGCTTCACACACCAGTTGTGTGTTTCTTACACATCCACTTTACAAAATATAAATTGTATTATATTTTCTCCTGAGAGTGGAACAGATTCAAGATTAAGATGGAGAGAGCAGTATATATATACAAATCATTACTATCCCCCCAAAGAAAAGGGCAGAGGGGGAACAGAGAAGAGATAGGGGAAGGCAATTGCACCCATCCCATCCCATCCCATCCCTGAGCAACACCCCTCATACTATCACTATACCAGATGCTCTTGGAAATTCTTCAGGGCCAGTCTTCCTTACGGAAAAATGCAGTTCCAGGAATATGATGACAATGGAAGGCAAAAGTAATATTCAAATCATATTCATAGTATCTATTCTCAAAATAACTTTGTATGTCCTTGAAAACAAGGATAGTTGAGTTCTGGTAAAGAGAGTAAAGTTTTGGTCAAACTGAATTTTAGCAAGCAAAACTTGCACCATTACATTACAAACTAATAGTTATGACCCCACCATGCTCAAAAGGAATAAAAAGTTACCATCGACTAAGTAAAATGCCTGTTATCATTTTAAAAGAGCTATTATAACTCAAGAGGGCGCTCTCTGAACACTCATTGGTTTCAACCATTTTAAATAAAATATTGTACATGTGATGTTATGCTGAAATAGTGATTAGATAGAGATTACCAACAACTATTTAAAAACCACTTTTGTAAATTTTGGAAAAGAGGAAGCATAAAAAAAAAAATTAACGGCTGGTTCAAAATTGTCGAATTATTGTGGGGGCCCACATTTATTACGAATGGTTATGTTAATGGATATTTCGGCCATTTCTGAACCGATTTTGATCAAATATAGTTTATTCTGTCATTAATATTGTATGCTCTTTAAAATTTTACACTTAGTTTTTCATTATCTCACAAAAAAAATATTTTGAGTAGCGCCCTCTATACCAAAACTCAACTATCCCTTTAACTCAATAACATATGTACACAGAAATGCAAAGAGGATACAAATGAACATTGTTATCCTTGGTAATCAATCTAGTTTAATCAACTTTTTCTTATCATTTCAAAGAAAATTACACATTATTACAAATTACCCAAGTACTTTATCAATATACCCTCACAAGTTTAAACAATAAAACATAATTCATATCCATTTGCCAAAAAAACACTTTTTAGCACTCCTTCTGATACAATATATGTTAAATTGACCACAGCAACATGAGACTACCCTTACAAGCTACAAGAAGTCATACCATCAGAAATTAACTGGTAATCCATGGCCTGTTTATTTGTATAATTTAACAGGATATGAGTGGTTGATGCAATGTATATTGTTATTTGATATGTCCACTGGGTGTTGTGTGAAAATTACAAGTTAAATGGACGTAATATGGCCGAATAATGAGCAAAAATGCAAAGTGATATTCACTAACTCGTTGCACTCATTTTGTACACGGTTTTCGCGGTCCAGTGGATAATTTAACATCTGAACACTTCAATCGTAAATATCTTTTTAACGAAAGGAAAATTAGAAAAACCGAAACCTGTCCCATGCTTTTATTGTTAATTAGTGAATGTGTATGCTTCTCCCATTGTGATGTGTGGCTGTGTGTGTGCTTGATGTAGTAATGAATACGAATACAACAAGGTATGAGGGAACCGCTAAAATTCCAATTGAATTTTGAGGATTTGGACAATGTTACCTAGTCCCTTTAACCATATCTAGTTTTATTTCTTCATATCATGGTATAACATTCACGATCTTTCTCCCCACTCCAACAGCAATCACAATCACGGCAGGTTTATGTTAACCTCTTCAACATTCATTATCATTCTACTCCAAACTGCCCTATATCCCTGCCAAGTACTGACCCTATGATCCTGGCATCTTTATCTATATCTTGATCTTTCTTCCCCATCCTGCTCTTCAAGTCTAATCCCTCCCCACTCCACCAGCAATGACAATCGGTTTGACACTGCCTATTACTTAACATTCTTTATGCAATTTCCTTTCACATTCTGAGCCCAACATAATGCAGAACCCACACATGCTCTATGTCAAGACCCCATTATGCGACTGCAAGATGTACGTCAAGACATCATTATCAGTCTACGAGATGAGAGGAGCCGATTCAAATAAACTGTGCACATAACTGATGTCCCAACTCACACAAGACAAAGTTGTGTTTGTCATGATTGCCATGATCCCTAGCGGGAGGGGGATAAAACATCCCTTGTGCTGGCTGGCTGGGGGCTTGGTATGACTGGCATTCAATAGGATTTGGGACCAGTAATTGGGTTGAAGATAGTGGCAGAACCAGGGTCAAATGAGAAGGACAAGAATTCATGAAGGTTTACCAAAATAAAAATGGCTCTAGTTCGGCGAGGAAGAAACAAATACTATACATTGAGCATACAATTAACAGTTTCCCCTTGTAGCCCAGTGGGGCAAGTATAAGAAATATATTAACATTTTTTTATAATTGCTATCTTTGTTGCCATGCCAGGCAGGTAACAATTTAGGATGAATTAAATTCTGGTGGCTTCAACCGCATAACAAAAAAAATAAAAGAAATACAAAAAATACACAAGGATTCTCAGTGATCTGGCCCCACCAAAATGATAAAGAGAGCTCCCCAAAAATCATGAAATGGCCTCCAAAATCATAGAAGAACCCTACTTATTGTTAAAGAGTTCAAAACCACATTCAGAGTGCTATTTCAATTCAGGCAAGCTTAATAAATAGCCTCCGAAAAAATAAAATGTCCCACTGTTACTATTCATGATAAAAATGCCAATCCTCCCTCATCAAAGCTTGATACAAGACCAACATACATGCAAACACACTACATAATCATTCATCTTGCTTGGTTTCAGAGTTCTGTCTGCCAATTATTAAAGCATAAGAAATTAACAAAACAAGAATTTGCAGTAAACAAACACGCTATCAAATTTATACTGCTTCTTGTTTATTTTCTTCTGAATTAATCAAAAGGAGGAATCCTTGCCAATTATGCCCAAGCATGAAACAAAAGACATAATGTTGAAGCGCTATGCAACGTTATCTAATTTACCATGCTTCTCATTTATTTTGTGTTGACTTCATTATAAAACTTGCCAATTATTCATCTGAAGACTGTAATGCATTCATGAAATGCATGAAACGGGACAAGGCTATTTGATCACAATCAAATCATCAGCTGGCATGAACTGATTGAAGAAGTGCTGATACAATGCAGCATATAAAGTTAATTGAAACCTCGCACTTAACCCCCTGTCTATGGAAACCTAGTGTGTAATACATCAATGTACACCCACGTCCGAGGCAATTGCAATATCTCGTAGACAACCCGTTAACAGACCTCTACAAGAAATTATCACAAATTCAGAAAAAGGAGCGACAAGCAGACTGGACAAAGAAGCTGCTCCGTTGCCATGGGTACAAACCACAAAGGAGATGCGGTTTTGCATTTGTGATTGTTTGAGAGCCATTGCTGGGTAACAAAAATGAAATGAGCCAATATTGAAAGGCTTCATTAATTAGAAAATTACAAGCAACTCATCTTTAGAGAATGGTTTCGCTCATTATTATGAAGACATACTATATAAAAGAATAAAGAAATACAGATTTCCCTTCCCCCAAAAGGAAGAGGAAAGATATAAAATGCATCAGTAGAAGCTATTAACCACGCTTTTATCCGCATTTACAAGAACACAACATCAATGGTTTCATACTGCATGTTTACCTCATTAAATTTGAAAATATAATGAATAAATATACTCAAAAAATTGAAATTATGTCCTAAACAAAACAAAAAAATGTAGAGTGGGTTATATATGAAGAAGGAATGCTATAATTCTTATTAACCCAAACTTCACATCGTCTGCTTTCTATTGTTAGTCTACATGTACTGCAGTATGATGTACATGAAGGAGATCCATGCGTGCATAATTCCTGCGCAAATGAGGAATGATTCATGCATGATAGCTGCAGGCCGTGAGGGTAGTAGCATTGAATATTCTCCCTAATCTGTACAATCTTACAGAAGAGATGGACTCTGTCATGCACACATTCCTTGTCTTCATAAATGCATCATATCTTATAGAAAAAAAAATATCAGCCCAACAATACAATTTGTAAGAAACTTAACACAAAGAACAAATAAAAAAACCAAGGAATAAGATTGCAGGAATTGCAGGAACCTGTGTGTATATATACAATTCAATAAAGCAGTTCTAGTTTCGGAATTGTAGCATTACCTTTTGGCAATTAAAGACTTCATTAGTCTCTCTGCAAAATATATTTTCTGCGATGAAATTTACACAATGAAATTAATTATATCTTTTCTAATCACACAACTGATATCCTTTTTAACAAATAGATTACTCTAGATTATGTCGATGTCCAAGATATAAATTAATTTAGCTATCATTATCAAGTCTTACGCAATTATCAAGAAACACTTAATAATGATCAGTGTAATATTCTAATAAATCTATTGAACAATTTTCATTTTGAAAGTCATACTGTGTGGAATATAAGAACAAAATTATGCATGTTCCAAGGACTAGTGACTCATGAGTAACGATAAAATGAACCTTTCTCTACTACGTAGTCCATGTTAAAGTAGAGCTGAGGAGCCTCACACAAAGAGGAGGAGAATCAATATCCCAATTCCAGTTTCTGCATGGATAAATTCTCATACCGCATCTTATCTTGTCATCCCATCTTAAGCTTCAATTTGTCTTTGCCGCCTTGCATCTCCCCCACTTCCCTCTTTATAATTACAAACATTTTCCTTCTCTGCTCTCTATCTCGCCATTAATCTAATTTTGAAACATCTTAGCTTTTCTTCCTCTCACTCTCTCCACGAAACTCAATTATAACTATTCTCTGTAATTCCCTGCACTCTTTCTCTCTCCTTCTTAATATATTTTCTCCTCCCCTCTCATTAATCTTGTTCATCCTTTTTTTCCCCTCTCTCGGTTCTTTCTCTATCCTTTTTCTCCCGCCCTCTCTTTCCCATGTCCTTTCTCCATCTCTCACTCCCCGTTTCCCCATCAATCTCATTTTCATACTGAATGCAGCTAGGCAACCCTCCTTATCCACGAGCTAGCTTCTTCTTTCCCACACAGGCACCTCAATTACCCTTGAACTTCAAGGCAAACTGCAATTATGTAGCCCTAATGCAAATCTTCAAGGCATGCTGTAATAATGTGGCCCTTATGCAGCCATCAAGCCCCTTTCACTGCCTCCATTTCATGGCCAGACTTCAACAATGCCAAATTTTCTTATAAAAGAGTATTTCAACAGTCCACGCTCATACACACTCACACATACACACAGTAGCGCTATACAACAGCCCCTATGCAATTACTGTAGAAATGAACTGGGAATGAACTATATATTTCTCCCTATATTGCCCCTGCTGTAATTGTCATTACAATATAATGCATTTCATGGGGGAGAATTTAAAATGTCTTTTTAACAGAAATTATAAGGCATCACCATTTCCATTAGTTTTTGTTTCCTTTCCTGTAAGTGTAATACTGTACTGAGTTTTTGTTTCCTTTCCTGTAATACTGTACATGTGTGTGGGCAAAAACAATTAAAAATTGATGGAATGTAGATCCAATAGGTTTTTTCATGATCAGCTAGCTTTCTTCATCATGAATTTGATTTTTTTTTAACCAACAACAATAACCCCTTGCTTTCAATCAATAGCCTTTTTTTTTTATTATCATCAAAATCAAAATCTTCTTTTTCGTCACCATCTTTATTAATCAAAATTAAATTCTTATTCTTTTCCTTTTGAACCTAATGGAATTATGGCACCTATGAAAATCACAGGATTTATGCATAATTGGCAGAACAGAATGGAATGGGATAAGGATTCAAAAACAATAACTGAACAATTCCTGAATAAACACAATTGTACTTTGTCTTTGGTTCTAACTTCAGGATTGGAGTCGGGAGAGAAAATAATTATACGCATACAGTGTAGCCAAGAATTATTTGGACACCTTGAAAAAAATCACTTTAATTTAAATGATGCTAGAACAAATTTTAAAGAAAATGTTTGGTAAAAAGCTGCCTAAAATCCATTGTATGTGTTTATTAGATGCTGCTTTGTTGAAATCAAGATAAAATATAAGACCATTTTTGACAAATTATCAAAATAGTTAGTTTCCTATTTTTCAGGGTGTCCAAATAATTGTTGGCTACACTGTATGAGGGAGAAATCACAATAACAATTGGTCAATGGAAGAGAAATTACAAAGATGAAATGGAGAAATGCACAAGGTCAGCTGCCATCTTGTTACCATTCCCTTTTTGGAATAAATTCACTTTTGGGGTTTGAAGGTAGGAAAGAATGGCATGGGATCTGATGGAGAAATTGTATGCATTATAAGCTGTGCAAACGAAGCAGCATTCTCCATGCAGCTTGTCAAGTCCCACGACTGTCAACTTGGTTTACTTTGAAAACCCTCAACTGATGAACCTGTGGGTTGATGGTTGCTTGGTCTCCACCCATTTGGTCTACATCTCATTTGGTCTACATCTCATTTGGTCTCCACCCATTTGGTCTACATCTCATTTGGTCTACATCTCATTTGGTCTACATCTCATTTGGTCTACATCTCATTTGGTCTACATCTCATTTGGTCTTCATCTCATTTGGTCTACATCTCATTGGGTCTACATCTCATTGGGTCTACATCTCATTGGGTCTACATCTCATTTGGTCTACATCTCATTTGGTCTATATCTCTTTGGTCTACATCTCATTTGGTCTACATCTCATTTGGTTTACATCTCATTTGGTCTACATCTCATTTGGTCTACATCTCATTTGGTCTACATCTCATTTGGTCTACCCAGTGAAACAAATTCTTCCCCTTTTCTGGTGGCCTGAAAGAAAAATTTACTGGCCCCTAAATTGTATTTCATGAGTAAACTTTTTACTATTCAAAATATCACTCTTTATCTGTGATTATAGATGAAGCATGCCATGGAAGAAAACAAGATTGTTCTAATTTTGTCAATGTCGGATTGAAAATCTGCTTGCCAAATCGGGCCACCGAAATACATTTTTGCTGGACCGAAGTGCAATTTCACTGGCCCTGGGCCAGTGCGAGTGTCGAGCCCTGGTCTACCACATAATACATACAAACTTCTGATTACCATAGAGTCAAAACTTGACCCCAGACCTAAATCATAATCCTAATCCCAATCCAAATCCCTAACCATAATCCAGGGCTCAACACTATGACTTGCCCAATTGCCGGGGCAAGTAAAACATTATGTAAGCAAAACATGTCTGCCAAGTAAAATTTCATAAATTAGGTCTAGTTTGGTTGCCTCATCTGGCAACCAACATTTACATTCCCAGATAATGATCCCATTCATTCTCATCTCAAAACAAGTGAGAGTTTTGCCAGGCTAACAAGCTATTTTAGAACGGGATTAATTTTTCCTTTAAAAAAAAAACCTTTTCAGGCAAGTGGAAAATGAAGTTAGTGGGGAGGCTTGCATAATCCATAATCCTTAGCGTTAGCTTCTGAATTCTGATTCTGACCGAATGGGAGTGGACCAAGTGGCAAGTTACCACTCAATATGGGACCCAGTGTGGAGTCTAGTGGGGGCGTATATAATATATACCATCAGTCCAATTGCAAAAACAGTATTTTCTGTCTTTTAGAAAGCAAAGATTACTTCCATTAAATAAAACAAAATAAACCAATATGTTGATGGATATGTGATCATTTTTGCACATTTACAAACCCCATACAGGTCTTCCATCAAATTGATCAATACAAAATATAGATTTTGAATTATCAGTCAACCATCATTTAACCTGTACAAGACTGGTCATGAAAATACTCAGCATAGGGTTTCAGGAGAATGCATGTCAAAACCAAAATCAAACAGTATTGAATGGGTTAGGCCTACGACTTGGGTGTAAAATATACTCAAAACTCATGAAAATTAAGATCCAAATAAGACTTTTTCTTTTCTTTTTGTGTGGTCATGCAATTCAAATCAATAATATTAATAAATTCAACAAGGCAATCGCCTGATATGTCTCACCCAGCATTTTAGTTGACCTCTAAAGTAGTTTGGCCTGTGCTAGTGACCTTTTACCATACTAGTATGAAGGCCCCATGATGCATCTTTATGAGCAATAATGAACTTGCAATTAGTTGACCTCTGATGACCCCTGACACTTGACCATACTACAACATGAAGTCCCCCCTAATTCATGATTAAAGCGTGGTTCCAAATGGATGAAGGGTTACAAAGTTATTAGTAATATTAGGAGCTTGCAGGTAGTTGACCTCAATTGACCTCTGACCTGGCCTAGTGACATTTAACCGTGATATAACATGAAGTCCCCCTTCCCCTTCCCCCCCCCCGCCCCCCCCCCCGCCCCCCCCCCCCCCCCCCAAAAAAAATGCATCCATTGACCTAGTTTTCTTCCAAATGGATGAAGGGATTAGCAATAAAGGAGCTTGCAAGTTGGCTAATATTTTCTGCACAGGATCCCAATTAATGATGAACTCATATATGACCTTTGACCTGGGCTGGTGACCTTTGACCATTCTATAACATGATACTCCCCCTTATCCAATTATTGACCAAGTTTGGTCACAAATTCAGGAAGAGTTGCAAACTTGTCAGCAATAAAGGAGCAATTAAGTAATCTTTAAAAAAATGTGTGGACTGATAGACGAATGGATGCCATTTGGATTGAGTTTTATCATATTAATGGTCTAAAATTATACTTGCTTGCCATCAGAAAAAGCAAAACAATAACAAATCTAGTATGGTTGTCCAATCGGGCAAAAAACTTTGACATTAAGAAATCCTTTGGGAGGACCCTAACCAGTGCTAAATTAGGATTCCTGCCTAAAATATGAGATGGCTTGCAATCACTTTCCTAGTGCCAATCTGCCATGAATGTATATACCCTGAGACCGTCTTCATGTTATGACGTACATGACTGAGCCATTGGCTGACACATAGTCATGTGTCAAGCACAAATGTCTACATACATCTTGCACAAATGCCTTCATGTATGGTTGAGTGACATGTTAATGGCGGGTGCATGTATACTACAATGTATGTTGCACATGAATACCTTAGCACTGTTGATGTAGAGATACAGTGTAATATCAGGTTGATGTTATTGTTATGAATGTTGCACATTTATGACAACTGTGTATGTTACGTTTGGAGTATTACCATTACACAGCACGGGTGTCGATATGCAGGAATTCCTTTCCATCAGGGGGATGAGCAAAAGAATTCATTTGCAAATCAACACCTAAAGCGATAACAGACATACGTTGCACATGACTGACATACATTATGTACATCTGCCTGGATACATTGTAATACTAGTATCAGAGACATGTGTTGGCTGGAGGTGAAGGGCCTTTCATACCAAATTGACCTCATTAACAAAAGGTACTAGGACAATATCAAGCAATCAGGCAGGTAATAAATCAGCATCATATATGTGAGGTAGGGGAAATGGGAGAGGTCAAATTGAAGCCCAATAGTATAAATCACTAACTATAGTTATCAAATAATTGTAATTGCTTCAATTATAATTGTAAAATCACATATAAAGGTATTGGTTTGGGAGGTGAAGGCCTTTCTCTATCTTAATGACCTCATTAACAAAGATAGGACACATTCAGGCATCTATCCGGCAGGTGATGGATCACATCCAAAGGTCAGGTTTAGATGGGGGAGAAATTTGTTTTGAAGCCCAAAATAAATCTCATACGATGTTAGGACCCCAGCTAGGTAAATTCCAACGTACATATTAAATTAACCCATTGTCTCTGACATACACAGTGGATGCAGCTTCTTTCCTATATAATGCATGCAAATAAATGTCTCACAAGCATCCTATCAGCCAGGTGTTGGGAGCACATTGACGCCTACAAATAGTTCATTTCTGAGCACACTGATTTTGAGCTTGCAAGGGAAGGGAGTTTTTAACCTTCTCAAAGCCATGCAAATGCTGATGAAATACCATGCATGCAGTGAATGAACATGTGGGAAGGAGGGGGTTGGGGTCTGTGTGAATTAGAGACCCCCACCCCCCTAATAACCCTTAATAACATACGAGCCAGGACTCTAGATTTTAAAAAGTTTAATGCGAAACTAATTTTAGAGTGCTATTTTGATGCTGGCATGATAGAAAAAGAGCCATATAAATATAACCCAAATTATTGCGTTCCCCTGTAACACACATGTCACATATCATCTAGGTAACTGGGCCTATTCTAAACTTTGACAAGATATAACAAATTGTTTAAAAATCCCACTTTGAGGAAATTGGTGGAATTTCTTATGATGAACCAAACTGGTCTTTGTAAAGTATTTGAGGTCTGCATTGATAGTGCATTATCAACGGTCCAGTTTGCGGCATTGACATCATCTCGGGCACAAGTGCAGCGGTGGTCTTTGAACACGCAAATAGCAACAAATGCAATAGACATTTAATAGCATCATTAGTCAAGCTAGTAATCTACTAGAACAAGAGAGCCAGAGAAAGGTATCTGATGCAGTAACTAGTTGCTTCATTTACACTCATTGGTGTACTCCCACTTCATCTACTGGCAATTTCACAGGCTTAGGAATAGGATTAGGACCAAGGTTAGTTTTAGCGCTCGAGTCAAGTTTATAGTTAAGGAAATTTAAGTTTCAGCCATCATGTACTAGACTAAATGAGAAGTTGACAAAATAGGTGCAGACCAAATTACCACAAACCAGTAATGCCACACACTTCACTATAACTGAAACCATAGTAGAATAACCACTATTGTAACCCAACTCACTTGGATAGACTAGAACAGTGGGGATGAGTAGTAGAGTGGGTGGGGATGGATGTAGGACCACATGTATGATCACTACTTCATTTGCACCCTCTAGTGATGTTATCAAAATGTGAACCCTTTGTACCCTTTTGTTATAATTCAAATTCCACTTCAAATTCTAGAATTCAACTGGAACGTTTTGGTTTACACCAAAGGAATATTTAAAGCAGGAATGGGGTTACATTTAATAACACTGTGTGTTAACCCATTCAGGACTGACTGATTTTGGTATAACATGCATTCTCTATATGGGCAATTCCACGAAAAATGTTACCCAAGGATAGAAAAATGAAACTCATGGGACAGCCTTGTTAACTACTGGATAGTAATGAGGAAGGGCCATATTTTGATGACTATAGGAAAAAGTTTGAAATTCAATGCAGAATATTTTTTTGGGGGCCATTGAAGTTGGGACAAAAATTGTATGTATTACCCCCCAAAATAATGACATTTGCATCCGTTGTTTGTGAAATAAAATTTAAAAATATGGATCACTTCAGAACAATAATTCTACTTCTAATGTCTTGTTTATGCTTTGTTTTAACATCATAGAAAAGGAAATTGTGTAAAAATCTTTTGAAAACTTTTGAAAACTGTTATTGGATAAAATCTTGATTCTTACAACATTGATGTGTAATGTCCGTGACGTTTTAGATATAAAAGTTTTTGTAGAAGCAGAAGTCCTAATTCAATTTAATTCAAAATTCATTTGCAAAGCTAGAATGTTACATCATAAAGTATATCAAGAGCATTTACTAAAATATTTGATGGCTTGTCCAGAATGGCGTCACGGACATTACGTCACGGACATTACATACACAGTGAAAAGTATAAAAAAGCAGAGCAAACAAATATCAAGCATTATTTTCTTATGTAAATGTCTTACTTTAGCCAAGAAATAAGATAATCCCAAGTAACAGGGGGACTACTACCTTCCTGGTTCAAGTTTTAATAAATTGTATCATTAATCAGATAGTGAACTTTGAGTCAGTACTCTGAACTATTTATAAAACTCAATTCCTTGCTTAATTTGAACATGCATGTCTCAATAATCAATAAAGACTTGACTACAACTTACTGGGAGGAGAAACAGATAGTTAAATCTCATATAGTATGATCAAATTGCAAAAATTATACTCTTAGTCCATGATTTTCCATATGTTATGCCCATAATGTACACAACTTTGTTTATATTTTCTAATTTTTTGGCACAAAACAGTATTGTACCTCATTAAAAATGTATAATGATTTTTTAAATAATTGAACGTTTGGTTTACTGCACATTCTGTTGAAAAATTTCAAATTTTAGAATAATTTTGGAAAAACTTATTAATATTTTTAAAATAATTTTTGCTAATTGAAAAAAAAATTGAAATATAATTTTTTTTCTCAAAACTGTTTGATTACTTATCAAATGTACAATTTAAAAAGTGTCATGCACAATGGAGCATTTTTTGCGGGTTATTTCTGAGTTTAGAAAAAGTGGACAAAAGTGTAATGTCCGTGACGCTGAAAATGTAATGTCCGTGACGCAACGTTTTGTTATCTAGATAACATATGCCTTGCCCGTTTCCCCCAAAACCACTTGGATTCAATTCATCATTGCCTTGTCTATAATTAAATACCTTAATCACCTTTGTGAGGTCTCAGAACTCACAGACTTTTTGCAAAGATGTATATGGATGCAAAAAGTCATGTCCAAAAGATGTAATGTCCGTGACGGCGCACATTTTGCAGAATTACTCAGTAACGAATTGGATAAATGTTCTGAAACTTTTTTTGCATACTTAACCAGGATATTGTTTTGTAATCAAAAAAAAGTTAGACATTAGTTAGAGGTATGAATTAGTAGTGGCAATTGAAAGTCATGAAAATTCTCTGATTTGTAATGTCCGTGACGCTGGAGTTGCCCATATATAGATTCCTGTCCGGGTATTTTGGGGACTAGTGCTGACGAATTAATACCCCCCCCCCCCCCCCCCCCCCCTCCCTTTAAAAATATGCTGTATGGGGTTTGGGACCATAATACCGCAGTGCGATGTCACAGCTACTAACTGCCATTGGTATGTCAGGCAAGCCACAAATGTATCTAGTGGGTGCTAAAAGGGCAAGCTCTATTATACCACTCTCAGTATAAAAATGGTCTAACCAAAAAGTGTGATGTCATCACTTTGGTACTCCTATAAGCTCTTACTAGGTAGGGCTATGGCCTGTGGCCCCCTCCCCTCCCCTCCTCTCCCCCCTTCCCTTGAGACTACTAGATATAACATGCATGTTGGTGTCCAAAGCTCAAGTTGCAATTATGATCATGCAGTTTTGATGACAGCATGACCTTTGTCTGTCAAAGGCTAGATACACACTGAGGGGCACCTGTCTCTACCAATCTACATTGTAATACCAACAGCTACAAACATCTTGGAAGTGTTCACACAGATATATACAGTGCAGATTCTTTCTGAAAAAAGTGAGTATTTTGTGTGGTTTTGAAGCTGTATAAAAGCATACTTAAATCTGTTCCCTCAACTCAAGACAAACACCATGGTGAGTTAAACACAACATATTTATTTCTATAACTTGAACAAGTTAAGAACCTACAGTAAAAGTACTTAAGTACTCTTTAATAAATGTATGTCCACATATAAGAAGCACAGTGTCAGCTTGCAAATGCCTAGTGCACGTTCAAAATGATGTACTGCAGTGTGGCGTCCCCATGCATGACTATCTTGAATCCCATAATGAAGCAAACATTATCTTGGTCTGGGGTTTATAAAAATTGGTTATTACAAAGTGATTTCAAAATCATAGTGTCTGAATTAAGATAAAAATGGAGGTGAGATCAGGTCCTGGCAGGGGGAGGGGGTGGTAAGCAGAACTTATAACAACTTTTCCTGCATCTACCAGTCTGTTATATATTCTCTATTAATTCCTGAGTTTCTAGTTTGTAGGGCAAGGGGTGCCAGCAGATTGTGAATCCATCCTTGGACGTCTGGAGTCGGCAGCAGGGTGCCGGAAGGGAAGGGAAGGGAAGGGAAAGGAAAGGGAGGGCATAGACGGTGCATAGAATAAGACCATGAAGCAAGACCAAGCTCCAAATACAATTTACTAATCACAAACACGTTTATTCCCATATATACCACTTCATGTATGGATCTTCTTGTTTAATACAAATGCATATACAGTTAACAACACAATTATTCATACCCCTAGTGGAATTTCAGTTTTTTATGTTTTTCGGAAAAACGACAGATGGACACACACTATTTTGGCCGTAGTTGGATAGCTTTAGTTGAAAGGTGAAAATTCAGAATGTTTTTTGTTTTACCTCATTTGCATAACAAAGAGCATATTGCTTTGTTTGTATTTTGACTTGCTCAAAATTATTCCATACCCTTTGTCAATAAAAACTATAAAAGACAATATCACAGTCAATATTCATTTACAAAGCCTTTGTTCTTGATCACAGCATCCAGGCAGTTTCTGTAGCTGTTCACGAGGGTTTGGCAGAGCTCCACAGGAATTTTGGCCCAATCTTCCTTGGCGAAGACCTCTAGTTCTGTCAGGTTGGAGGGCCTGCGGGCATGCACCCTAGCCTTGATGGTTTTCCACAGGTTTTCAATGGGATTCAGGTCCGGGCTTTGACTTGGCCATTGTAGCACCCCCACGCCGTTATCCTGGAACCATTTCTTGACTGCCTTTGCTTTATGTTTAGGATCGTTGTCCTGTTGGTATGTCCAGTATGGGCCGATATGGAGATTTTCTGCAGACTGCCTGATGTTGTCTTCCAGAATTTGGATGTACTGCTCCTTCTTCATTATGCCTTCTACCTTATAAGACTGCCAGGCCCACTTGCAGAGAAACAACCCCAAAGCATGATGCTCCCACCATCAAACTTCACGGTTGGCACAGTGTTCTGTGGTTGAAGGCCTCGCCTTTCTTGCGCCAAACGAAGGGAAACATCCCTGTGACCAAAAGATCCATATTTGTCTCGTCTGACCATAGAACTGATGACCAAAAATGTTGATCCTTGTCTCGGTGCTCTCTGGCAAATGTAAGTCGCGCTTTACGATGCTTCTGAGTGAGGAGAGGGGTCTTCCTTGGACGACAACCATGTAGCCCTTCCTTGTGCAGTGTGCGGTGGATAGTCTGCGCTGAAACCTTGGTGCTCATCTCACCCAATCTGTGCCAACCGTGAAGTTTGGTGGTGGGAGCATCATGCTTTGGGGTTGTTTCTCTGCAAGTGGACCTGGTAGTCTTATAAAGGTAGAAAGGCATTATGAAGAAGGAGCAGAACATCCAAATTCTGGACGGACAACATCAGGCAGTCTGCAGTAAATCTCCATATCGGCCCCAACTGGACATACCAACAGGACATCGATCCTAAACATAAAGCAAAGGCAGTCAAGAAATGGTTCCAGGATAACAGCGTGGAGGTGCTACAATGGCCAAGTCAAAGCCCGGACCTGAATCCCATTGAAAATCTGTGGAAAACCGTCAAGGCTAGGGTGCATGCCCGCAGGCCCTCCAACCTGACAGAACTAGAGGTCTTCGCCAAGGAAGAGTGGGCCAAAATTTCTGTGGAGCTCTGCCAAACCCTCGTGAACAGCTACAGAAACCGCCTGGATGCTGTGATCAAGAACAAAGGCTTTGCAATTGAATATTGAGTGTGATATTGTATTTTATAGTTTTATTGATAAAGGGTATGAATAATTTTGAGCAAGTCAAAATACAAACAAAGCAGTGTGCTCTTTGTTATGCAAATGAGGTTATACAAAACCATTCTGAATTTTTACCTTTCAACTAAAGCTATCCAACTACGGCCAAATAGTGTGTGTCCATCTGGTCGTTTTTCCGAAAACATAAAAAACTGAAATTCCACTAGGGGTATGAATAATTGTGTTGTTAACTGTATATCAGAAACTATTTTTGTAATACAGTGTTGAGATTTGAGAAGGTACAAATTTTCGAACAATAATGCAAAAGTAGGCCACTATAATTGTTTCTTATAGTATTATTGTACTACTCACTAGTACTGTTTGTACTAGCCTGAATAAATACAAGTTAAATGTTAAAATTGAATGACAAAAGTACACATAATACACAACATGACTATAGAAATTCAAAGAATATTTAAAAGACATGTTGTTATCCAAATACCAATTTGCTACTCAATTCCTCAACATCTTCAGTAGTACCTATACTATAGGATAATACTTATATTGATTCACTATTTCACTTCAATCATTTTTCATAAACATGTTTTGGAAAACAATTAATTGGAAAGTGACAATTCCTACCATATTTTTCTTCATAATGAAGAAGCCCTGCAAGTAATACAAAAGTTGTATTAGGAGAGAGCATTTAAAATCCCCACTAATCTTGATATGTAACAATGCAACTAGCAGGCCAGAAGATCTTTGTGTGGTCCCACATGTGCGTAAATGTGTTTGTTTGTGATGCTTGGTTAGCAGGGTATTATGGTTTGTTTCTGCAGGACAGCCTCTTGACAATACCATTAGCCAATTTAAGAAATTACCCAACAGACCAGAGTATTGACATGAATTAATATTCTCATGAGAATTCTAATGCACATTTCAATAATGCCTTTCTACAAAGATATCTAAAAACATTTGACATTACGAAAATAGTTGTTGGTTCATACTGATCTGTTATTATGAAGAAGAAAAAAACACTTCATGCCCATACCTCATACTCTTTGTTAGGCCTGAAGGAACACTCATTTTGCATGTCCTCACTAAATATGGAGGATAATTTGAATTTGTTGCATAATATTTTCATTCACAGCTCTATTCACTGGCATTCATTTCATTAAATTGTCATTGTTCAAGAATGGAGGGGGGGGGGGGGGGGGGTGGAATAAATGAATGAAATCATTATACTGAACATACATGCCAAGCTTGGAGATATTCTCCAGTGATTTGACTATAGTGTCAATGGGAGCAGTTACTTTCGGTCAAAATTATGTGTCCAAGGAAATCTAACCATAAAATTCCATTAGAGTCAACATTTCAGACCAGGGATTTTGACTTTTAGCTGAAGACTGAACAAAGTAGAAGACCTGCTTTTCAAACTTTCAACAATTAATTAGAAATTATTTGTTGAAGGTGAAAGGATATCATTAGACCTTGAATAGACAGTGGCCATAACCCACAATATGATCAGAGTTGACAAGTACAGTAGTCAAGATTTGATTTTAAAACAGATTCTTATTTCAAAATTCATTAGTGGAAACTTGCTATCATAATCATATGGCCCATTGAAATTGAATTGTATGTTTTAATTCATAATGGAAGTGCACTTTATAGGAACATAGAAATAAGGATTGAAATACTGTACTATGTTTCCTGATGACTATATTACATCATATTACAATGTGAAACAAACGTATACCCAATATATGACCAAGCGTTATAATAATGCCACAGCACTTAGAAACCCTGTGTTAAACACTGTATCAATGCAATCTATTGTAATGCTGTAACTGACCTTGATGATCGGATCGGTTGATCGGATCGGCAAAATTTTATTGATGATAGAAATCAGATCAGGGATCGGATCGGATCAGATACAAATAAATAAATAAATACAAATTTTAAAAATCATTTTTTTTCTTTGGAAAATGATCCCAAAAAACATATTTTGGGAAAATAAATGAATACCAAAGCAACATATCCATATGAATAAGCCCAAGGTAATCTTGTATGGGTATGCTTTCATTTCAAACTGATTACCTCTCCTTTTACAAAATTACTTGCGGCGATTCTGAACATGTGCTGAAAGGTTACGCAATTACTCACATGGGACTGAGCTTAGAATCGCAGCGAGTAATTTTGTAAAAGGAGAGGTAATCAGTTTGAAATGAAAGCATACCCATACAAGATTACCTTGGGCTTATTCATATGGATATATGTTGCTTTGGTATTCATTTATTTTCCCAAAATATGTTTTTTGGGATCATTTTCCAAAGGAAAAAAAAAGATTTTTTTTTTTTTTGCCGATCCGATCTTCCGATTTTTTCTGCATGATCGGAAATCTGCAAAAACGGTCCGATCATGTATGAATCGGATCGTGATCGGCATGCGATCCGATGATCGGTTACATCGTTAATCTATTGTAACTTTATCAAGTCTCCATCACAAGACTATCTAGAATTGAGGAATGGAGGAATTTTATCAGAATTTCAAGAATAAACCAGGTAACAATGGGAAATGTAACACTATCCTCTTGCATTGACATCAAGTTACCTCTGCACTCCTTCAAACCCAAGCAAACTAGCATGGGGGGAAGGGGGGGGGGGGGCAAATTTGCTCCCTTTGTGAGTCACCTCTGAAACCCCCTCCACACTTGGCACTTAGAAGAATGGTCTTAATATATAGCCAAACACAAATTTTTAAATGATTAAATAATACAAAATGTATTGCATCAATAAACAAAATCAAAATCAAAATCCTTATTTCAATGGCAAGACTGAAGACAAATGCAGAGAAACACCTTTATACCACCATCCCCTTTATGAACTGACCATGTGAAAGAACAGAGGGAGTTAACTCCCAAGATGCTATAAGTATAAAGCCCCCATAAATTTGCATACATGTAAAATTCAATGCATAACAAATTTTAGGTGTCATTTCTAATTAGGCATGCTTGAAAATAGCGTGCCACCCCCCCCCCCCCCCCCCCCCCCCCCAACACACACACACACACACACACACACACACACAAACAAAAAACTGACTGACTGACCCCATCACAACCCCCCTACCAAAACATTTACTGACTGACCCCTCCCAACTGACCTTGCCTATGCCACTATGCCAGAGGAATGGGTCATGCCCTCTGGAATATTTCTGAAGGTCATGTTGGGTCATGATTTCAGTACATGTATGTGAGTGCAGAGTGTGGGGAAGCTGAAGTGAAATCTGAACCAAATATCCACCTTTATATGTACATAATCCTGCATCCCTACTGCTTAAATTTGGTCTATTACTTCAAGAAAGAATATTTGGCATTATTGGGGTATAATTATAGAGTAAATACATTTTCTTTCATGTTCTCAAAAGTTAATTAATCAAGAATATGAGTTTCCTATATTATTAATGTAAATGTATATTGAGCTTAGCAAATACACTTTGCAATTCCAATTTTTAAACCCCATCTTTAAATTGAAATAAAAACTAAATAACTGATTGATTTGCAAGACACAAATATCCATGCTTTTTCCATCCTATTCTTTAGAGTATAGTTCTAGTTATCATTCTCAGGGCAGGGAGATAGTCACAAATGTTTCATTCACATCACACATGGCAAAGCAGTCTAAATTGACATCCAAAATGTCTCCAATTCCAAGATATCTAGAGCAAGTGCGAAGCGGAGGAAAGGGAGCGTGAGAGAAAGCTAGAGAGAGTGATCAAGTCTTTTGTTGAACCAGCCCACTGATCCCCTGACCTCTGCGAGGTCAGGTTCAAATATTTTAACATGCCAGCTTCCTTTCTGCTGAGCTATGCTGAGCCATGGTTAGGCACCACACCCAATCTCTACTCCACACAGAGGCCCGCTAGCTAGCTACCCTCCAACATACATTCCCACACAACCATGCTGGCAGGATGGCGGAGAAAGCTTCGGAGGAGGAATAAAATATGCAAAGGAGTAATTTGATCTCCCCACTGCCCCAAAGCCTCTCCCACTTTTGTCATAAGATGGCTCACTTCATCTTGGAGTTTCCAGCTTTTGCCAACATGCTCTGGTAGAGTGCCCTGACTGAAGGTGACCTACTGGCTGGGAACTGGCTAAAGAGGGGGTACTTCTCTTATAGATGATCTCATGGTTGATAATCAACTGTTACTAATAGGCATTGTTTTACTGTACTGATTCTGAAGTGAAAGTTTGACCAAAAATATATTTTTAAAGTTGTGAACACTCTTCAAGTTCATTATGAAAACAGAATTTTCCTAAATTAATCACTGAGTGCCAGGGATGTTACAGCTCTATGGCATTTGTGTGTATTGTGTGGTGCAAAAATGCGACCTTGGCACTCAATGAGTATAAAATCTTGATTTCTTTCAGTTTCGATAAAAGTGTTGTAAACGACAAATAATGGTTATAACTATACTTTAAAGGGGTAGTTCAGTTTTGGTATAGAGGGCAATGCACAAAATTTTTTTTTTACGAGATAATGAAAAACTGAGTGTATAATTCGAAAGAGCATACAATTTTAATTGCAGAATAAACTTTATTTGATCAAAATCGGTTCAGGAACGGCTGAAATATCAATAAATATATCCGATCGTAATAAATCTGGGGCCCCAGATATATTCGATGATTAAAATTTTTTTTTTTAAATGCTTACACTTTTTCAAAAATGTTGTAAAATAGTTGTTGATGATCCCTTTTTTTTATTTCAAAAAAAGATCACATGCATAATTTTGTATAAAAAATGGTTGAAACCAATGCTTTTTTAGAGAGCGCCCTCTTGTGTTTTGATGGCTCTTTTTTAAATAATAACGAAGTCGTTTGTAATTTTCTATACCTTTCGAGCATGGTAGAGTTATACCTATTAGTTTGTAATGTTATTGTGCAGGTTTTGGTTACTAAAGCTCAGCCTTACCAAAACTGTACTACCCCTTTAACACCTTTTTTAAAAATACCAGAATAAGTGTATTGCATCAACGACCTTCTACCACTGAAACTAAAAGTTACAAGTACAGTACAGTTTAGTTTACTAATACCATAACATCATGGAAAACGCAGGATATGGTAGAGAGAATGGCAAATGATTTTATGTATTTCTATATTGTTTCAGGTACCAATAAATAAACAGGTCCATTATTTTACATAAAACTAGCACACAAATGAAATATCTCCATAATTTCAAAGAATTTGTATATAATTACAAAGGCTTCCTTTACGATCAAATTTCAGGATAGTCAACAAATCGAGGATGAACATTCAAAACTTCATTATAAATGAGCAATGAGCAATCAGCATATATGCAGTTGATTGAGGACAACTCGCATACCAAGGGCACTAGTTTGTATGCAGCTGATGACCAATCCACAATACTCACCAATGCATGATGCTGACCAGCGCTATACATCATGTAACACTCCCTCTCTCTGCTTTTCCACTTGAAAATGCAAGGTCAGTAGTGCCATCTTTCAGCTCGCTTCCACGGACACGAAATGTTGACATTTGTAGAGTAGCTCGTTAAATCATTCGCAAAGGAATAAAATTACCAAGGCATTTTCTCTTTCATCATATAGATCAATGAAGTGCAAAATACGAGGCCATGTGTTCCACTTGGAAATGCAAAGTTGGAAGTCAGTAGAGCCATCTTACAAATGCTCAAGCTTGCTCCAACCAAATCAAAATCAGCCCATACAAAATGCTGGCATTTGTAGTCTGTTGCGTATTTGCACATTTAGCAAGAACTGTAATAACCAAGCAGGGTTGTAACCACGATGCATGCATCATTCTTGAGAGACATGTACAAGCACAGTACGCAAGGCAAATTTATGCAGTGGAGAGATATATTATATTAGGCCATGTGCTCTGCTCAATATACTTCAATTATGAATTAAGGACCCAATTGGATCAGGTATAGAGATCTGACTAGAGTTCTGTGTGTACAACAAGCTGATAAGACAATGCACGCTGCCCTAAATGCCCTTTTTATCAGTGGGAGACAAATAAAACAAACAGTTGTGGTCCAACAGTTGACATAGATAGTTACAGAAATGGAACTAGTCCACGCTGCTATACGTACTGATCTATCACAAAGAAGATAAAAAGGGCCACATAAGTGCACGCAGATAGATAACTAAGTACTAACTCTAAAGGTTAACTATATTTAAGAATAAATAAACCAATTGATTAATAAAAAATCATTGTTATACAAGAATTGGCAACCTTTCGGGGACATAATCAATGTGCATACATTGTACTCTCTTATATTCTCAAACATATTTCCATGAAGTGAAACATTAAAACATATCGTTGACAGTTGAGAAAGAGAGGTGCTTTACTCTTTGTACTCTGAGGAGATAACATTTTTGAAGTTTGAAAGCCGTGTAGAAACCAATGTTTGTGTAACTACCATAGGTTGAAACATGGTGATAGCTGTAGTTATACCTTAACTTTTTAAATACAGTAGTCTCCTAAAAATAAATGTTTAAGTTCTGTTAAGTTAGTTAAATATCTAGAAATGGCAAATAAAGTCATCTGAATAAAAGTTGCAGCCCTTGACATTCATACTAGTTCTAATAGATATTCATTAAAAAATACAAAAATCAGAAAATTATGCATCTCTACAGAGCTAGGGGGGAGAACAGATGAATATTGATAATTTAAGTCCCATACGCATCCAATATTCTAGTACAATTGCAATATAAAAACCTCCATCACAAGAATAAAAAACAAGCGCTATTTGGACTAAAAGACGCCAATGTTTATATGTCCTCAGTCATGGGAGAGAAGGGATGTAAGCAGATCATATATCATTATGAACATACACAATCATTAATAGCCTGTTCTAGTTTATAATGGGCTCGACACTAGCACTTGCCCACTTGCCTGGGGCAGGTAAAAATTGGTGTCGGGCAAGTAAAATATCATTAATTGTTCAAATACAAGAGAACAATGTAATTTCATATATGTGTTAATCTCATTTAGAAGTAAAAGGGCAAGTACATTTTAAACTGGGGCAAATAAAATGTCAAAATGTATGATTTTACTTGCCCGAATGTGCCAGTACAGAAAAAAGTTAGTGTGGAGGCTTGGTTTATACTAGTCATGAAGGTGATTTAATTCATGAAATTTCATTAAAATTTTCCTTTGCCTTAGATACAATAATCATTCACTCCGAGACATGAAAGGCCTGCTGAAGTCTGGGCATAAGTCTATTGGCAAACACCTGTATTTTGCTGCGGGGATCGCTGAATGTGCAGTATTGTGTGCAATTCCTATTGTGACATGCTATTTAAATAACTTTATTTTGCTTGATTTAATATAAAAAGTGTCAAAAGAAAGTCAATGGGCAATTACACAAAAAATGTTACCCAAGGGTGGAAAAATCAAATTCATGGGACAGCCTTATTAACTACTGGATAGTAATGAGGAAGGACCATATTTTGATGACTAACTGAAAAAAGTTTGAAATTCAATGCAGAATATTTGGGGGGGGGGGGGGGCATTGAAGTTGGACAAAATCTGTATGCATTACCAAAATGATGAAATTTGCATGCATTTTTTGTAAAATGAAAAAAAAAAAAAAGGATCACTTCAGAACAACAATTCTACTTCTAATGTCTAGTTTAGGCTTTGTTTTAACACTATAGAAAAGGAAAATGTGTGAAAATCTTTACTTTTTGAAAACTGTTATTTTATAAAATCTTGATTCTTACATCATTGATGTGTAATGTCTGTGACGTTTTAGCTATAAAAGTTTTTGTAGAAGCACAAGTTTTAATTCAATTTAGTTCAAAATTAATTTACAAAGCTAGAATGTGATATCATAAAGTATATTAAGAGCATTAACAAAAATATTTGATGGTTTGTCCAGAAATGGCGTCACGGACATTACGTCACAGACATTACATACACAGTGAAAATTATAAAAAAGCAAAGCTAAAAATGTTCAAGCATTTTTTTCTTATGTAAATGTCTTATTTTACTACTAGACTACTAGCTTCCTGGTTCAAGTTTTAATCAATTTTATCGGTTATTTTTTTTTCTCAAAACTGTTTGATTACATATCAAATGTACCATTAAATAAGTTTCATGCACAACGGAGCAGTTTTTGCGGGTTATTTCTGAGTATAGAGAAAGTGGACAAAAGTGTAATGTCCGTTACGCAACGTTTTGTTGTCTAGATCACATGTATGCCTGGCCTGTTTTGCAAAATCTAACTTGAATTAAATTTATCATTGCCTTGTCTATAACTTACTACCTAAATCACCTTTGTGAGGTCCCAGAACTCAGACTTTTGCAAAGATGTGTATGGATGCAAAAAGTCATGTCCAAAAAATGTAATGTCTGTGACGGTGCACATTTTGCAGAATTACTCAGTAACGAGTTGAATAAATGTTATGAATTTTTTTTTCCATACTTAGCCAGGCTATTGCTTTGTAATCAAAATAAAAGTTAGACATTAGCTAGAGGTATGAATTAGTAGTGGCATTTTAAAGTCATGAAAATTCTCTGACTTGTAATGTCCGTGACTATGGAATTGCCCCAATGTCTTATTAAGAATGAGGCAGTGGAACAAATAATGACAACTACTCACTTAAATTAACAAGGAGCTATATAATCAAAATTAACACTAATAGAATGCATTAATGGGCTAACATTTTGCCACCAGCAAATTCCTTTCAATTTCTTAATATCAATGTTTCGAAATGCTTACTTGTAATATCCTTGGTAAGGAAAGCATACAAAATATGGTGATATTTATAAGCTGAATCTAAATTTTAAACTAATAAATATCTTTTTAAAACCTACACAACCATACTTGTAAATAAACTCAGTTGGCCTTAAAATTGATTGTATATTGAATGTTTATTTTAGAAAAGATATCATGCTTGTAACTATTGAACAAATAGGGCAGAATCCGCCAGGTATCTGTATAGCCCCACATGGGTCCACTGCTAAATTTAGTTTTGTATTTATTATTTTTTTGTTCCCTCCACAGGGCATTTATTGGTATAAACAAAACATTTAATATGGTGTTACAAACATCATATTAACAAAACAAAGATAACAATAAATGAACCATCATACAATGACTATCTAATCAAATAATATCAAGAAACATATTTTCAAGAGTAACCATTTGTTATCAAAGGGTTTACTTGACCTCTCAAACAAAATATATATTATTAATTTTTATAATATGAAATTATGACCATTTAAAAATATTCATGACTGCTAAATTTGCTGGAGTATGATGAAGAAAAAATCGCCTACTAAGGCCTTCTCAGTCACATTTTCATCAGAATTTCCGTAACCGAGGTGAATCTGTTCAGTATGTAACCATATTTCCGTAAAAGAATGTTCGAAATGTTGACACTATAACTTATTTACCTACTTGCTGTGTTTTTAGAATATTTATGAGAAGAAATGTTTGGTCAAATCCTACCCATTTAACAGGAGCACTGGAGGACCCCTTTAAAAGACACCCATACAGGGCTCGCCCTAACCTTTTTTCTGGCGGCCATAATGGCCTCCTGAGCATGAATTTCAGGTGGCCAAATTGCTTTTCTGATGGCCAAAATGTAGCATTAAAATTTGACACATGTTTAGATTTTAACGTCATCATAACTATCAACATTTGAATGTCAATTCAAAATCACAATTGTCTATCATTGATCATCTATGCTCTTCGTAACACCATCATGATTATACATTACTCATTCTTAAATGATCATCAACAGTCATCTTTCATAATGTTCATCTTCATTAGTGTGAAACCTGCGAGTTGGGGCTTCCAGTCCGACCCCAAGCTAGTCTGAGTTTCGAGTTGAAAAATCTGAACCGTCACGAAATTGGCGTAGAAGTAATAGTGCAAATATCTAACCTATGCTAGACCATCTGTTGTTCTACTAACATGATTGCATTGCTTTTGAAACTTGCTAAGAGAAATTTTCTTACATAATTTTGATAATTTAATTAAACTTAGCAATGGGTTGTGTAATTCATAAACAATGCAATTCATTACCACCACTTACGGAACCATAATCATTTCATGGTTCCGTACGGGCCAAACATTTGTGAGTGCGTCAATGCTATTCACGCATACGTTTAGAGACAATAGAATCCCGGACGATTCGTTCGCTCTGGACAAAGGTAGTCTTCGTACATGCAGACCCATGAACGCATGCTTTAGAATAGTGCTGCATTTTCCAATTATATTTTTTCCCGGAAACATATTTTTCTGAACTTGTTGATGGAATGGACTTCTAAAGATGTTACCTTTCATTTATAAGAATATTATTTTTGGGTGGTGGTACCCTTAAGGTGCCTGGACAGTATTTCTAGTGGCCATTGGCACCCAGGCCATCGCTAATGTCAAGCCCGGCCATCTCTAATGTCAAGCCCTGCCATTGTGCTGAGACTACTGTATTTAGAACATACTGGCAGTATATCTTGATAAAAAATCTGAAAGTTGGATGGACAGTTAAAATGTGTTACCCTTACAGCATTAGTTTACATGAGCATGGTAATATTAGATTCATACACAAGTATGAAATAACATTCTAGAACAATCACTATTGAGACTAGGCAGTAGTGGCTACAGGACATGTAATGTAATGTATGTAATGTATGTATGTTATGTACAGCAGCTAATGCTATTACCAGGCAGTGGCACATTAATTACATTCCGCTCTTGTAAACACTTGCAAGAGTCTTGCTCTATAATAAGCAATAATCCAATTAAACATAGTATCTACATGTAAACAAATTAACAATAAAATGATTGAGTAATCAAGATTGGGCACAAGTAGCTACAAGAATTGGAAACTTACTGGATAAGCTGGAAATGATTGATTGCAGAGTTGTTTGTCGGTAGTAGCATCACATACTCATTTGTAAGAGCTTCTGGGGCGTGTTGCATAAAGAGTTACGATGAATCGCAAAGTTGCATTTAATCGCAAGTTAGAAAATGCTCCTAAATGCGCAAATTTGATTGGCTAAATTGCGTGTGTTTTCTGACTCACTATAAATCGCAACTTTGCGATTAATCACAACTCTTTATGCAGCACCCCCTGATCTACAATTAGTGAGAATCTCCTTCCCCTCAGTGGCAAATTTAAAAAGGTAAATACAACAAAAATCCTTACAAAATTCTAGTGTAATCAAGACTTAGCAGTAGTGCTACAAGAACTGAATCCGACTCTGGACATATGTACTACAGAGACAAATTGTAGAGTTGTGGGTTGGTAATTACATTCCATACTCATTTATGAGAGCCCTACTGCTCTTTAATTAATAAGCAAGAATTCCCCTTTTCTCAGTAGCAAATTAAAAGGGTAAATAGAAAATATCTAAATAAAATTCGAGAAAAATATATATGGGGCACCAGCGGCTGCAAGTATATTATACGTGTACTGCAGCTGCAAATGATATTACAGGGTAGTAGCACAGTAATTGCATTCCATACTCATTTGTAAGAGCCCTACTCCTGCTCTATAATTAGCAAGAATCCCCTTGCCCCAGTAGAAAGATGCATCATAAATAAATGGCTAAGTACCAGTATCAACCGCATCACTGCGCAAGACTGCATATTAAAGGGACAGTCCTGCCCAAGTTTAATCAAATATACATGTTTAAAGGTCATGGTTCAGTGTTGGATAAATAAAATCCTGATACACTGAAATAATGTGATCAAGCTATAGTTTGTTGACACTATGAAATAATGTGATCAAGCTATAGTTTGTTGAACATATGCTTACAAGGGACTGTAATACGGTTTTTAAAATATGACCAGCTTGTCACATTCCAATAATTTCATTTCAACATTTCACCAATTTCACTCTGTCATTTTCTATTTCAAACAATTACATTAAAATTTTTAAAACTCCCCTTCAAACCTCACAAAGTTATTTTTTTAGGGCAAGCACCCAAACTAAAAAAATGAAATGTGCCTTTAATTTTGCATGGCCAAGTAATTGTATTTTAATAACCAACATCATACTCATAGCATAGCCCCCTCCTGTCAGTGTCACATCCTTTCATGTTTATCATATTTCAAAAGGACGTATGAAGTTCACTAGGATCACATACAAGAAGTGCTCAGCATTCCGTTCTCTAGGTAATGTTTATTTTTCCATATTCATGTTGTCATCGAGCCCTATCACAACAACCAGTCTGTCTGGCGGAAACTGTCACTCCTAAAATACTTGAAGGAATTAAAGGAATACAAAATTGTAATTTATCCTTATCCTACCAATGCTCCAAATAGCTCATGGAAGCATCATTCCATCCAATGTATAGTCAGGGCTCGACACTAGCACATGCCCGCTTGCCCAGGGCAAGTAAAACTCGGTGTCGGGCAAGTAAAATATCATAAATTGTCCAGTTTGCTTGCCCGATCGGGCAACTAAATCATTGTTCTAAGTACCAGAGAACAATGTAATTTCATACATGTAAAACTCATCTAGCAAGACTAAGAGGGCAAGTAAAATGTCAAAATGTATGTTTTTACTTGCCCGAATGGGCTAGTAGAGAAAACAGTTAGTGTGGAGGCTTGGTATAGTGTTTACTTTTCTATCTTCATGTTTTCATTTAACACTACCACAACATCCAGTTTCTACTCTCCAGAGGAAAAAAATGTACAGAACTTTACTATAAAATGTGGTAGAAAATTAACTTCTTTGTTAATTACACATTTTATTATCATGAGAAAACTATTAACCAGTACCAGCTTACATCAATACATTGTGGAATCTGCTAATTTATCAGCGTATACATGACCCTTAAAACTTGAGAGACAACAGATAATAAAAGCTAATTTGCACTACAGACTTATATATTTTCACCCTTTTATCTTATATTTGTTACCTCGGCAGCCTAGCCGAAAAGTTAAAAGATAGCATCCAGTTAACTCTATATTTCTACAATTTCTCTCAAGACAATTTCTGAATAAGCGTGTCCTTTAGATAAAAGGAACAGACATAAACGAATGCAAATGTTTGCACATAACGACCATGTCCCAAGAAAAGTGAGTCCCATGATGGAGCAAAAGATGCCAGAACTGTACAATTCTTCACAGGAAGATAATAATAAAACAAATATATCCTACTTATTACTTACTATTATCCACCTGAATCGAAAATGAAATCCGTCTTTTCCGCATGATTCTTTAATTTCCTTTATATTCCGAAGTTGCAATTGAAAGTAGACAGCTAAATACAGAACCACTCAATAGAGCACTTGAAGCAATCGCACTCTGAAAGCAACTACAGCGGGCATCGGCACCAATACCCTTCCCTCTCGCTGCGGGGGCAGCAACACGACTTAATGAAGTGATTATCAACTTTAACACATCCACACGAGCCTTGGCCGAGAGAATGGCATAGCATGGCCAGCATGAAATGATTATCACACACTATCCTGGCTGAGAGAATAGTCGAGCCTGGCTGGTCTGAACTGCCCGCCTGTCTATTCAAAGCATTACCATCATCATCTCGGTGATCTCAGGCATCCAGACCCCACCTGAGTCTGGAACGACCCACTATGCAATGCATGCTGGGAGTCTTGCTCTTCCGACTGACAGGACAGTATCCCATTCCACTTTAACTCCTAACTCACCAATGGTATTTCAGCGCTGTGGAACTCATGAGTGCTAACTGCATTGGTCTACACTGTGAGAGTTAACTTACATTGTAACAAGTCATCAAACCAGGAATTCTATATAATATTACACAATTACTTAGTACATGAATACAAATGTATATCTGCATAGTTCACATAATCTACCTCCTGCATATATGCCCTCCACAATACAACATCTGCATCTTGATTTATTTGCCTTATTATCAGGTAATCAAATAAACAATCAGTGATATTACAAACCAATTTTGTAATTTGCATGATTGTAATGAGGGGGGGTAAAATAGATCACGCTCTGGTCATTTAAACCTAAGCAGACTGAGCTTGTGATTTCAGAAACAATTTAAGATACCATCAGTCAAGATGTCAGTAAGTTAAGTCTGTTCACATCTGGCTAGTGTCTAAATAATGGCTTACTTGTATCTCTTCTTCCAGGAACCTGATTTATACTTCTCTTTGTTCATTTCGCTTAAAATCACTAGGATGGAACGGGACCGTTAACCTACTACAACAGTAAAATAATTAAAACTATTTTCTTGGAGGGCTACTTTTCAGGCTTGCCTGCATGAAAATAACAATCTAAACTTTGTTTTGCATTGAACTCTATGCACATTTTTGGGGGCTCTTATATGACTTTCAGGGCTCTTTGGGGCATCTTTGGGGCATTTCAGGGGCCTATTCCCCCTGAGCCCCTGTATATCTTTTTCACTGTACTACAATTATTTAAAGGGGACCACCAGTCAAACACATAATTATAAGTTTTGGTACTGTTGTGTGATATTAAATAGATGCCCAATATTTCGCAAATGGTTGTGTAATTCATAAACAATGCAATTAATTACCACTACTTGTGGAACGATTACATGTTTCCGTATCCGCCAAACGTTTGCGAGTGTGCCCATTCTATTCACGCGTACGTTTGGAGACAATAGCATCACGGACGGTGCCCTAGTCTTTGTATGCAGACCCATCACCCCTGCACACATGTTGTTGTATGTTGATGCTTTTTTTCTGGAAACATATTTTTCTTAACTTTTTGGGTGAATGGACTACTAAAGATGTTACCTTTCATTTATAAGAATATTGTTTTTGAGCGGTGGTACCCTTTAATCTTGTGGATTAGTGTGTCCAAAGTTACTTTTGGTAAAACAAAAATTGCACAAACTGGAGACAATTTCCAAATATGGAAGATTCATAGAATCTACTTGTGAATTTTTTCACAACTGGTTCTCAAATACTCGGACTGGGGGCTATGAAGAATGCATGCATGCCAGCCCAAATTCGCCCCCGAAAAAAAAAAATTTGCCCCCCAAATTTTTTTTTTTGTTTGTTGATTTTTTAATATTTTTGTTGATTTTTGGGATTTTTTGTGGGATTTTCTGTTTGGATTGTGATCAAATGCTTATAAAATGATCACTTACAGCATTATAGCTTATTAGTAGCCCCTGAAATTCGAAAAAGAGCCCGGATATTTGTAGCCCCCGAAAATGGAGCCCCCGAAATAAAAATATTAATTTTTTTGCTGATGCATTGCATACCAAAATTTTAATAATATTGAACTACCAATATTGAACTACCAACTGTCCTTTTTAGGACCCTCCTAGAAAGAATACCAACAGTCCTTTTCAGGACTATCCCAACAGTCCTTTCTAGGACTAACAACAGTCCTTTCTAGGACTACCAATTGTCCTTTTTAGGACTCTCCTAGAAAGAATACCAACAGTCTTTTTCAGGACTATCCCAACAGTCCTTTATAGGACTACCAACAGTTCTTTCTAGGACTATCAACAGTCCCTTTCTAGGACTACCAACAGTTCTTTTTAGAACTCTCCTAGAAAGAATACCAACAGTTCTTTTCAGAACTACACCAACAGTCCTTTCTAGGACTACCATAGTCCTTTTCAGGGCTTACCAATCCACCCATCTCACATGGTGTACCCGTAAACCACACGTATTCTAATATTGAACTAGTTAAAAAGCTCAATTATTTATGCGTTCATTTCAGATCTTTGGATTCTAATAGCCAAGAATACAATTAAGAGTAAAATACATTATTTAATCTGTATCAGTTTCAACATTTATTTTATTATGAATGAACGGTTTCTTAGATCTATTTACAATACATGTAATAGACTGGGCAAGTGGTAACAAAGTTCCCAAATTACTGTAGTTGTGGATCTGGGTCAGGGCCTATATTCATAAACCACATTAGCTTAGCTCCATTCATACTTTAGATGATAGGGCTAATATGCAACAGGAGATTTGTTTAGTTGCCAACTAGAGATAACTTAGCAGTTAATGAATCCTTACCCAGGTAGCCATAATTAGTTACAAAGAAATATTGTGCTGATTTATTCATATGATCTAGATTTTAAAATTGTTGGTTGCTCGAATGAAAGAAGAGAAAATAATTATATCTAAGTCAACAACAGACATGATTTCTGTAAATGATTTCAATAGACAGGGCTCGACACTAGCACTTTGAACTACAAACAGAGAGAAAATAACAGCCTATCTAAAGTCACCAAATCTATATCTAGATTGAAACTGATTTCATAATTTATTGTACAAAATTTCACTTTAAAAAGGATAAATTAAGTTTACAAAAACCGTCATATAAGTTCCATTTGTTTCCATTGCTGCTCGGTTTTCCACAGTAAACAAAGTAAGCACGCCCGCAACGTGCGGAGGCCGCATATTACTGCCCAAAACAAGCGGGCTCGCGATCTGCAAGCAAGCGCACCGTATCCGATTTCGGATACGGTAACTCACGCGGTGCAGGATATTTGCGGGCAGGAATACATGGCAGTCATCCACATAGCAGCAACGCTTCCAAGACGGATCACGTTTGACTTATCTTCAGTTTTTTTATTGCCCAAAATTGCAGATTTCTCCATATTTCTGAAATTTAAAGAATAACTTGGCCCATTTTGGTAAGTTCAAATAACAGTTGTATCATTTTTAGGGCCAGTTATGATCGATTTTGCTGAATTTAAATTCAGAATTTTGCATGAAAATTTGACAAACTTTTTCTGTACTGGGCCACGTAGTTCCCGTGTAGGCTGGCATTGCTCTGGCTGCTTGTGTGATCACTATGAACTTAAAATGACACAAACTTGATACTATCCTTTACGGTTTACGGAATGTTTTACTGAGCTTGAAGGTGCCTGCAAAAGAAAGACACTTTCTTTAAAGTATTCCATTAACTTTGTCAAATTCAACCAAAATCACTTGGCTTATGTAGGGCTCGACACTCGCGCTGGCCCGCTGGCCTGGGGCCAGTGAAATTGCACTTCTGGCCAGTAAAAATGTTTAAAAGACATATTTTGATGGCCCAATCAGGCAAGCAGATTTTCAACCCATCATTGAAAAAAATGAAAAGAAAAAAACATTTCTTCCATGTTATGCTTCATCTAAAATCACAGCCGGTTCGTTTAGGAAAGAGTGATATTTTGAATAGTAAATAGTTTACTCATGAAATATAATTTTTTTCTTCTTCCCCTTCTCTGAAAATCGTTCGGACTATCTCCCAAATAGTCTGCAATTTGGAGTTACAAAGACCAATATATTTCTGATTCTTCTCATCACTACCTCATGTCTATGTGCATGCAACAGCCGCACTAAACATGCCAAAGCGGCCAAAACACAAAAACATCTGTCATAACATCAGCATCCAAGTTCCACATAAAAGTCATGATGCACAACATTGACATCAGCCTGCATATTGTTAATTTAGATCATGGCATTATCTAAGTGGACGGTCTTGCATCTTGTGCATTAAACTCATACACAGTAAACAGTAAGTAACAGTAACATATTGTAGCACAGACTGGTTTAGACTTTTGTAGTTTGGGGGGAATTTACACTTTACCACCACAGCTCTGGCAGCCTCTGCGCGGTTACAGGTTCCTTCATACATGTACGCACACAACCAAACTATGTCACTAACACACACAAAACCCTATCTTAAGCCACTGCATGCACAGGCTGTCCTCGCCAATACTGTTCGTCCATATTATATCTACGTACAAAATCGCATTGCCACAGCCCACAGTGTATTATTTTTTTCGCACGGCAGCAGCGGCAGTGTAAATTGATTGCGGGAGGGGTGTTGCCGATTTCACTTTGACCCAGTTGTTAATGGTTACGACCCGACGCTAAATAGAATAGTACCACGTAGTGTGTCATGTGTAACTGTAACTTAAGTAACATATTACAAAGTATTTTACACATGACAGAACAGGTACGACTGCGTGACGCTTCTTTTTGCACGCTGAACAAGCAGGAGGAAAGTGGTAAAAAAAGTGACAAAAATTGCCGATTATTGTCGTTTTTAGAGCTTAAATTTCCTTCTTTAATTCAGAATTATATTGACTAGACTAATCAACGACATCGGCCATCGCCAGTCATCGGGGGGTGTCCCCCCGAAGTGCCCGAACCCCCCGATCTGAATTTCTAGAAAAAGAACATCAGAAACTTACAGAAAGTGAAAAAATCTGAGTGAAGCCGTGGCGGTAAAGTGTAATTAACCCGACTTTTATCTCTATACAATTTGAAATTTCAACATCTGATTCTGACAACATCAATGGCAATGCCAATGCAAATGCAGTAGCAGTGCTGTTTACACACAAACGCAATGTACGTTCATTCATTGGCAGCAGCGCATTGGAACACATACCTACACTGATACAGTATTCACATGCACACTCACTTCGCTCAGGTGGCCGTCATTCATTGACGTTCATAATCAAACACACCTCTTTTAGTCTTTACTGAACACACAAAAATGACACTTAAAAATGACTGAAAATTCAAACTCTATACTTACAGTCTTGTGGATCACCGTCGAACGGGGGAAGCAGGCTGAGGTCTGTAAGAAACGAGAAATAAGACAAATAAGTAAAATTTCAATCTTCACCTTCGTCACGGAAGAAGAGGTCATTGAGGTAAATACTCACCCGCCATGATGAATAAAGCACGAGGTGAATTGAACACTTATTTGATTGGTCAAAAGCGGTTAGTCTTCCAACAAGCCACAGTAATATAAAGTTACAGCATCAGAAATAACGGATTTTCTTTTTCTTTTATAAATCTGACTGAGGATAAAAGTGGAACAATCGTTGGAATATAGACTGATTGGGGTTTTGGATTAACCATGGTGTCAGTGACTTTATGATTGAACAGTCATAGGCGCCGGAAGTGGGGGGCAGGGGGGGGGGGGGCGGCCGCCCCCCCCCCCTCAAAAAAAAAAAAAAAAGAAAGAAAGAAAGAAAGACAAAATTCATTTATCAGCCAATTCTTGTTAATTCTAACGTTTAAAAACTAAGTTATACATCTCAGTTTGTTGTGTAACTTGCGTATGGTACGTCTGGGGTGGATTTTTCAGTACCGGTCCACGTAGTTCCTGTGTTAATAGGCTGTTATTGCTCTGGCTGTTTGTGTGACGTGCACCAAATTGCACCATTTCAAGTATCTTCCCCGTGGGAGGTGGATACCCCCTCCCAAACCCTCCCCCTCTGGCTCTGCCCCAGCCCTCGGTCGCTTCACTCCCTCGGGACTCATTTTTGGCTGTAAGCTATGTTGTTGGATCATACATAATGTGGCATATGGTTTATGTTTGTATGCACCAAATTGCACCATTTCAAGTATATACATGTAAATGCAAAATCTTCCCTGTGGGAGGGGGATAGTTGACACTGTTTGATAACCTAGGCTATAAAATAGCAACCAAAACAGACATTAGGGTACAAGTCCTCTTAGTACCGCAAGCCTGCATGGCAATGATGGGGCCACTATCCTTTACAATGATCTGCCTTCGATTATGACATGCATGTAGGCCTATATTCCGCCTGGCTGAGGGGCTCGGGGCCACTTTATTGATGAATTCAAAAGTACAGACTGAACCCCCCCCCCCCCCCCCTTCTCTTCTAAATGGGGTCTTATCATAATTATATTTCCACCTGCAGACTTTTCCGAGCGGTATTTCTTTCCTTTTTATGATTTCTGCCATATGCCCACTTCAGTGTTAAACCTTGTGCATAATAGTTGGGCCCTTTGTTCGTGTTATGCTCAGGTGTAATAGTAATACCGTCGGGGTCGGGCGTGAGGGATGGGGAGGACTGAATTAGGTGGGGGTGCATGACTACCCAAGTCGAAATTCCCATAGAAACCCATAGGAAACCCATAGGAAAATCCTATTGGTTTATATGGGTTTCTATGGGACCAATAGAAACATAGGACCCATAGAAACCCATAGAAACCCATAGAAACCCACACCCATAGAAACACATAGGACCCATAGGACCCATAGAAACCCATAGAAACCCATAGGACCCATAGAAACCCATATACAGGGTGGCCCAGAAATAACGGAACGGGGCACTTCCCAAAATAAAGTAACGAAATGACTGGGTCCATCGGATAGTGTGTCTTTTCAAATGAAAATTTATACCAAGAACATTCATTTTGGTCTTGTAGTTTTTGTTTTAGAGCGCTGTGAGTGACACCATGTCAGGGTTCATTTTTCTTCAATTTTGACTGACCTATTGGCTAAAGAATGACCCGAACGGCTCGTCATAGAATTACGATGCACAATGATGCGGACACCTTTGTTAGTGTGCATTCGACTGAATAGCCACAGCACTGTAATTCTATGCCGAGCCGTTCGGGTCATTCTTTAGACAATAGGTCAGTCAAAATTGAAGAAAAATGAACCCTGACATAGTGTCACTCACAGCGCTCTAAAACAAAAACTACAAGACCAAAATTAATGTTCTTGGTATCAATTTTCATTTGAAAAGACACACTATCCGATGGACCCAGTCATTTCGTTGCTTTATTTTGGGAAGTGCCCCGTTCCGTTATTTATGGGCCACCCTGTATAGGACCCATAGAAACCCATAGAAACACATAGGACCCATAGAAACCCATAGGACCCATAGAAACCCATAGGACCCATAGAAACCAATAGAAAATTTGCATATTCATGCGAGACTCATGCATATCATTCATACAACAAAATTATGATGTTTATATATTGGGTATTAACATATTAACTTTTAATGGTGTGAATTTTAATGCAAAATATATAATCAATACATTAAGCACATTTTCAATTCCTAGATGGGACTTAATATTTCTAGAAATCAATATGAATAGATAGAATATTTTACTAACCAAGGAAAAGTATTATAACTGCATATACATATATCTCAATGTGTTGATCAGCTTTAAATTAAATTCTTAAACCCTGTCCTACAAGTGGCAATGCCTTGCTTGCCCTATTGCACTGTCTGAAGAGGTTGATTAGGAAAATATAAGTATGAATTATCAATTATTATTCTCCATATGAGAGAATTTAATTGGTATATCTCTTCTGGAAGTGTCAATGGGGAATTCCTATGGGAATCCTATGGGAATCCTATGGGAAATTTATATGGGAATCCTATGGGAATCCTATGGGAATCCTATGGGAATTCTATGGGTCCCATAGAAACCCATAGAAACCCATGTTCCACTTTCCCTATTGAAACCCATAGGCCTATGGGCTTCTATGGGTTTCCTATGGGTTTTGGTTCTATGGGAATTTTGACCTGGGTACTGATCATGCCACCATACGTTAATCATAACTGTCACTTGAGGGTTATACACAGTCCACAGTCATATATATGGTAGTTCTGATTGTGTATGTTGACCCCACTGGTTCTAATATAAAGTTTTAGTTATAGGCCTATACTTTGGTCAATTTGCCTGCATCATATTTATGTGCCTAAATGTGAGATGCTGGGCTATTTTAGTTTTTACAGCCGGGGGGGGGGGGGGGGGGGGGCGGCGTTATGGCTCCAGCACGGTTTCAGATATCCTAGGCTGTAAAACACCCGTCTTTGGTGTATTATACTCCACTGAGGATTTTCGACTGGGGGTTGGACAGTGCCGGTGTCAGCGCACAAACTGTCTGGGCGGATAGCCTGTCCGGGCCGCAGCTTATCCTAGCAGAAGCTGACGGATTCGTCAGCTTGTGCTAGGATAAGCTGACTGGGGGACGTATTATTCTCTATAACGTTGGCCCGTCGAAGCATAATCAGTCTGCCGGATACTGTGTCCCCATTCCCCAGCTAGCCACCTGACGTTGGGCCGATGTCGGAATTTGGTTGCCGGATGTCGGCATATCGCCGTTGGCTCGAGGTTAAAATGTCCGCCAGCCCAACATCGTCACGACGTCATTTTTGTGATATATTGGCATAACGTCATTTTCCGACAATGGCCCAACATCATCTCATGACATGATGTTGGGCCATTGTCGGAAAATGACCTTATGCCAATATATCACAAAAATGACGTCGTGACGATGTTGGGCTGGCGGACATTTTAACCTCGAGCCAACGGCGATATGCCGACATCCGGCAACCAAATTCCGACATCGGCCCAACGTCAGGTGGCTAGCTGGGTTGGTTTATGTATAACACATTTCGCTGATCTTTGGAAAATAGAATGCATCTCATAACGTTTCTATTGTAATTTATATATACAGGGTGTCTCAGAAAGAATGCAACACCTAGGATCGTTAATTTCATCAAAACCATCGATCAAATGTCATTGTGTTTTGTTTGATTGGGTAGAACATTCATTTTCCAACAAAATGATACCATAAACATTGATTTGAGGTAAGGCGTTTGGATCCTAGGGCCATTTTTCTGAGGCAATGTCGTTTCTTAAATTTGCTACTTTTTCGTCTCCAGCGATCCTTGGAATGCTGAGGCATTTTCGCCCAAAGGCCTCCCATAGAATTAGTTGTACAGACGAATCGCATGACTGCTTTCCCTTTGATAAGGAAGACAATGTTGTGTATCGAGTACCCCGAATGGTATGGCTCGCATTGTCTTCCTTATCAAAGGGAGAGCAGTCATGTGGTTCTTTTGTACGACTAATTCTATGGGAGGCTGTGGGGCAAGAATGTCTCAATGTTCAGAGGATCGCTGGAGACGAAAAGTAGCAAATTTATGAAACGACATTGCCTCAGAAAAATAGCCCTATTGGATCCAAACGCCTTACCCAAAATCAATGATCATGGTATCATTTTGTTGGAAAAAGAATGTTCTACCCAATCAAACAAAACACTATGACATTTAGTCGATGGTGTTTATGAAATTAACGATCGTAGGTGTTGCATTCTTTCTGAGACACCCTGTATACTAGCGCAAAATATATGTGTGCTTCATTATTTTCATATGCTTATTTTATGAGGAATGGTTACAAAATGGTTATGATAAATCAAATCTTCAGAATATGGCAAATCGAATAATTCACCACATTCTGAAGATCACTGCGACACTGGCGTACTGATGGGAGGGCTTGGGTGGGGGGGGGGGGGGGGGGGGGGGGGCTTGCCCCCCTCCCCCCAATAAAATTAACATAATTATAGTACATGTCGCCAAGGACTCAAGGAGGAGGCTAGGCCGAGGGATTTCGCTGATGACGCGTCGTGGAAATGAACGTGATCGATTGTTGCTTCGCGCGCACCTGTACCTCGACCCAGCTGTGTTGGAATCTCGGAAAAGGTAAGATTAAGAACGACGAATTATACTTCAGAAGTTTGATAGATGTTTGTACCACTTTGAAGTGAGCAAAAGCCTTATATTAAGTTCAGGTATTATCTGAAATAGTATAGTAGACATTACAGAATTAGTAGTAGTAGTAGTAGTAGTAGAAATATTAGAGTATTAGTAGTATGATCATCATTATTATTTGAGCAGGCAAATACCCCTCACTGCAAAAGTAGGGGGGGGGGGGGGGCACGTCCGTGATGTTTGAATATTGCCCCATTGTCCCATATGTTACAATAAAGGGGCAGTCTGTAGTAAAGATTGCCCTCTATATGGGTCATTCTTCGATAAGTGTATATTTTCGACCATCGTGAAATCGTGAAAATCAAAACTATTTCTCCACTTTCTTTCTGTGTGTTTAATATATGTTAACATATGTAGATTAGGGAAATATTGTTTGGCACGATCTTTAATGGGGCTATGTAATTTTTTGTGGGGTTTTATTAACATGTACACTGTTAATGCATTATCCCCGTCACGACATTTTTGCACAACTAGATCGTCGCATTTTAACTGAAGAACATAATTCACTTCTTATTCAATCTTCGTTTGGAAAGAAAGGGTGACTGTGAAAAGAAGAAAAAACATTGGTCAACCATTATCACAGTTTTTTCTCTAGAGCCACCATTTATACTTGCCTTGCTGAATAAATAGTGAATTTGGCCAAATAAAAACAATTTGGCAAAAATTTGACGAAATTTTAGCCAAACTACTATAATTAGGCCAAATTTACACCAAAATGTCCCTATAATGCCACCTTGCCTCTAGTATATGAGTGCAGTCTGTACTAGTATAGCTTGTCTCTATAGGAGCAGTCTATCCGTCCGACAGCATATCCTAGCACAAATTGACAGATTCGTCAGCTTGTGCTAGGATATGCTGCGGCCCGGACAGTCTATCCGCCCAGACAGTTTGTGCGCTGACACCGGTCCGAGAGAGTGGTTATAGCCCCTAAGGATAGAAGGGTCAACTGTATTTGTGACCGGCTATAGCAAAACCCTGCACTTGTTGGTTATTCATGTTTTGAAGAAATTGGCATTTTAAGTTCACATAATGTGTGTAAAAGATTTATGATTATAAAATTGAAACAATAATATCTTCGCCAATTATTGACCAATTAGTTAGAACAAAGCATCAAATGAAGCTTGTGATGAGGCCTTTCTAATGGTATGAAAACATACATTTGGATTTTTATCGACAAGTGCAGGGTTTTGCTATAGCCGGTCACATTTATTTGATTGATTTCATTGTTTATACTTGTTTCATTTTATTTCCAGCTATTATTCTATATAGTCCCTAAAGTTCTGCAAACATCTGTATTTACAACAGAATATCTCTTTCGTATCAGTTGTATACATAATAGTTATCACGATACTTATAAATTTAAAGGGATCTATAATGCAAAAAGGACGGTGATTAATCAATGTGTATTGGTTTGTCCACAAAGTAATGTGTGCAAATTTCACGTTAATTGGATCATTGGATGTTTTTTGGCCGATAAATGAGCAAAAATGCAAAGTAATATTCACTAACTCATTGCATTTACTTTGTACACGACTTAATTTAACATCTGCATGAACACTTCAATCTTCAATATCTTATGAACAAATTGGAAGTTTGAACACCAAAACCTGTCCCGTGCTTTTATTGTTAATATGAATATGACACTAAGAAAGAAAAAAAAGAGTTCCGAGTAAGTTTTGAGGATTTGGACAATGTTATATATTACTAAATCCCTTTAAAAGTTTCGGACGGACATGCATGCGAAGACAAGATGTCACCTGAAGATGTCACCTGCCTTTGTATTCGACAAATCGGAATCGGGACAGTTCGGGAGTTCGCGGAGGAGCCGGTAAAGGGAGGGGGGGGGGGGGGGGCGTTATGGCCCCGGCCTTCGTGGTTCACCAAATGTATGCTTACATAATAAATTATGTTATTGAAGTCGAATGCAGGCCGTTGTCATAATACTGCATCACTGGTCTCGGGGCTGCAGCCTATATATAGCTCATATAGTGCACACCCCACATCCGGTGCTTTTCAGAGCTCAGCCCAGTATTAGCGGCCTAGACAGAAAAAAGATGAATTGGTCCCTTTTGGAATTTGGAAATCGTCTATGGAGGGAAAAAACACTAAAATAAAATCAGAGGGATATAGGAGAGAAGAAAACGAGAATCGGAAGAGGAAGAAGAAGGGATGTACAATAACTGGTAATAATTTGAGAAATATGGGAAATGCTCAATATTATTATTATTATTATTTATTCGGCATTTCAAACAAAGTATTATACAATGTAACGATCAACCCCCCCCCCCCCCCCTTTGACCCCAAAATGGCTGTTTTGGGGGGGGGGTTTGAACCACCCCCCCTTTTCAAATCTTAGCCGGTCTCGACCGTCTAAAACCGGTCTCGGTCTCGAGTCATAAAAAATGGCTCAAATGTTGACAAAATAGTATGACAGACCATCGAGGAATAAGAAAACCCGGGAAGAAAACAGTTCAAGTACTTGGTACTTGGTAGTTTAATCCTCCAAAACACTCCATAGGAGTTTTAACTGGAGGTGGGTCCGAGAGAGTGGTTAGCCCCTAAGGACAGAAGGGTCCTTTGGCAAGCGCATTTTGGAATGTATATATGAAGTGAGGGCTGGTTTACTGTAGATTGAAGTAGCTTATTCCATTCAGTGGTTGTACGGACGAAAAATGAATTTGCGAACGCCTCAGAGTTTGTGTGTTGCTGTTGGTACTGTAGAGAATGGCCCCTTCGGTTTCTGTCTATTTTGGGTTGAATGAAGTCCTCATGTTTGATGTCCAGGTTTCCGTTCAGCATCTTTTGAAAGCAGGTTAGGCGATGACTTTTCCTTCTGTCTTGAAGCGCAGTCCACTTTAGCTTAAGAATGGCAGTGATGCTTATTTTCCCCGTATGTGTTGGACACAAATCTTGCTGCCCTATTTTGCACTCTTTCTATATGCCATTTATGTTCTTCTTTCTGTATGGGTCCCATGAAGCAGAAGCATATTCTAGATGAGGTCTCACTAATGTCATGTACAGTTTTTCCTTGACATGCGGTGTACAGTGGTAGAAATTTCTTCTGATGAAGTTCAACACCCTCGTTGCCTTGAAGGTTGCATGTGCGGTCTGCTTGTAAAAAGAATTTTCGAGCCCGAGACCGGAGATCTGCTTGCGGTGATGATTGATACAAACAAGAATAGTACGAAACTGCAGTAGCGCGGGACATAGAACGTAGAAGATGTTTAAGTATATCCTATAGACAACCGAGTGGTTATCCTTGTCCTTGAGAGTCACCCGGCCCTGCAGGCAAAATGTGGGGCTAGTTGCACTAGAGTATCACATCTGGTTAGTTCAGTTTTTAATTTGTAATACAATGCTGGATATATAGGGCATTTTATAATCTCTTCATGAAGGAGATTACTGTGTTTGGTGAGCAGGGTGCAGGGGGGGGGGGGGGGGTTGGGGGGTTCAAACCCCCCCCCCCCCTTTGACCCCAAAATGGCTGTTTTGGGGGGTTTGAACCCCCCCTTTTCAAATTTTAGCCGGTCTCGAGACTACTTATAAGCGGTCTCGACCAACTGAAACCCGGTCTCGGCCCCCAAAATTGTCTTGGTCTCGGCTTCGAAATTTCTTTTTACGGACACCCCCCCCCCCCCCCCCCCACTGAGAGGGGTTGTATATTTATCAAATAAAATCCATTTAGAGCAGGTTATTATTGACTAGGCCCATTCCTCAGGATCTATTATAGAATGGGTTGATAAATCCCTGCAATCTGATTAATTGGTTGAGAGCAAAATTTGTGCAGACAATTAATTGTACTGGATGCATGAAAAGTCATGCGTCCGGTAAAAAAATCATGCGTCCGGTAAAAATGTCATGCGTCCGGTTAAAAATGTCATGCGTCCGGTAAAAAAATCATGCGTCCGGTAAAAAATTTCATGCGTCCGGTAAAATTATTTCATGCGTCCGGTAAAATTATTTCATGCATCCGGTAATTTTTCCAATTTTTAATTTTTTGACTTTTTGGGGGGCGTAACAATGCCCATCATTCTATAAAACAGATGATGCGCAAGTTTATTTCGTGGGTCGGTGGAATTGTTTGCACGCGGTAACTATGGAAACTAGTCTAAACCCACTCGGCTTCGCCTCGTGGGTTTAACAGTTCCATAGTTACCTTGTGCAAACAATTCCTACCGACCCACTCATACCTGCGCATCATTTGTATACTGGCAATATTTCAAACATCATTTTTGTAAACACATTCAGAAAAGAAATCCTTGGCTCAAGACTACGAGCGCATGTTGGCGACATAGCAACATCAAGCCAGTCGCGACCGTCGACGCGCATAGTCCTATTTCCGATTTCATAGAATGTTTCATCACTCAAATATCATCTGAATAGATGACAGGTGATTATGACTTGTCTGGATACGTGCTACCTGAAAACATATATGTTCCAATCTATTTCTGGGAGTATTCTTATGCTTGATACCCAGGCCAGCGCCAGCAAACATCCGGTGGTAGCATCACTCCGGCATCGCCTCGCGACGGGATCGCGCCCGGAGAACGGCGGACACTGCACTGCGCTGCTACCGCTTGACGTTGACCCGGCCTTTAAATTCTTTATTGTTTTGAAAAATCACCGCCAATGAATTTATCAATTATCAAAATGGTTTGCGGTAGCGTTGGAAGAGGTTGAACAGGAATAGAGAAACTTAAGCATGTCTAAGAAACCCAGCAGACGACAGGTAATACAATAATATTATTTATAGAATCTAAAGTAAACACATGGTAAACAAAACAAACAAATCATAATCATATTCATAATGACAATTTCAATTTTCATGACCATGTCATGAAACAAATTGTCATTGAGTTGACATTGACAATTAATATACATGATTGACGAGATGAAAGTTTGACTTTGTCTTTGATCAAGTACAACTTCACTTCACACAATTTTATAGTAATATTACGCACACTTTTTACAGTCAAAATCCCCGTCAAAATGTTTTTAAAAATTTTATTTAATTGTGTGCAATGACTGAATATGAGGGCTTATGAGGCTGTGTTTATTGAGTTAATTTTTAAAATTGAACTTGATGTTGAAATGCCAGCAATTGTATTGTAAAACTTTAACGTTTAAGACTAATAGTAATTAGTGCTTGATGATCGGATCGTTTGATCGGATCGGCAAAATTTTATCGATCTTCGAAATCGGATCGATGATCGGGATCGGATGATCGGCTATTAAAAAAAAAAAAAAAAAAAAAAAAAAAAAAAAATCTTTTTTTTTTTCTTTGGAAAATGATCCCCAAAAAACACAATTTGGGAATATAAATGAATACCAAAGCAACATATATCCATATTAATAAGCCCAAGGTAATCTTGTACGGGTATGCTTTCATTTCAAACTGATTACCTCTTCTTTTACAAAATTACTCACGCCGATTTTGAGCTTAGTCCCATGTGATTAATTTGGCGTAACCTTTCAGAAACACATGGGACTAAGCTCAAAATCGGCGCGAATAATTTTGTAGAAGGAGAGGTAATCAGTTTTAAATGAAAGCATACCCATACAAGATTACCGTGGGCTTATTAATATGGATATATGTTGCTTTGGTATTCATTTATATTCCCAAAATGTTTTTTGGGATCATTTTCCAAAGAAAAAAAAACAGATTTTTTTTTTTTTTTTTTTTTTTTTTTTTGCCGATCCGATCTTCCGATTTTTTCTGCATGATCGGAAATCGGCAAAAACGGTCCGATCATGTATGATCGGATCGTGATCGGCATGCCGATCCGATGATCGGTTACAGCACTAATAGTAATAGTAGTTAGTGAAATAAACCAATTACACCCCAGAAATCATGGACTAAGTATGGGGCATAGGCACCCCTGCAAGTCAAGGGGCTTACTGCTTTCTGGGATGTATTTAGTTGCAGATCTGTTATTCACTATTCAGCCTTTGCAGGTTAACCTGTGGTCGTGGATCTCCAAGAAGAAAGGTGGATGGACATCACCCCTGCAAGTCAAATCAAAAGGCGCTACAGTACTGCAGTTTCGTACTCCACGTTTAATACAAACTTGTACCATTTCAAACTCAAAAATATTGGTTCGTAATCACTGCATCAATGGTCTATCCTTGTCCTTGAGAGTCACCCCGGCCCTGCAGGCAAAATGTGGGGCTAGTTGCACTAGAGTATCAAATCTGGTTAGTCCAGTTTTTAATTTATAATACGATGCTGGGTATATAGGGCATTTTATAATCTCTTCATGAAGGAGATTACTGTGTTTGGCGAGCAGGGTGCAACCATTTGATGTTCAGGTCAAAATCCAAGCGACATCATGACAGTGAGTGGAGCTCTTTCGGAGTGAGAGTCAGAGCCGTATGTCTATATATATGGCTCTGGTGAGAGTTAATCTATGTGTTTTTGTTTAATTATGTGCAATCTAGAATATGGTAGAATCAATTTGTGTGTTTCTCTCTTACAGCGAAGCTTCAGTGCCAATCCCTCCTACCACAGCGGCTACTTCTGCCACTGCTCGGCATGCAGGGCTTTCCACAACCACTTTGTGAAGGAGATTGATGTGGTTGGCAAGGTCGGTGCAGCCGTCAGGGCCAAATCCAAGAGGCAACTAAGCGGAGATGCATTTGTGGACAGTTTCAAGCAGCTGCAGCTCAATGCCACTCCACAGTGGATCAAGATTGGAGATCGTGTGACAGCAAAGGGCAAATACACAGGTACAATGGCTGGCATAGTCAGAATCATTCCAGTTTTACTTGTGGGATGGGGACCCTAGGGGAGGGAATGGGCGAAGAGAGGGCAGTAATTAGCACTGTCACCAAATTTAAAAGTATTATGTTTTTCTTAATTATTTCAGTCTTTGGGACAATAATTCCTTGAAGGTTGGGGTTACGGGGGGAGGGGGGGGGGGGGGGGGGCGGCAATTACCACCTAGTTGGCAACTAGGGGGGGGGCAATTACCACCTAGTTGGCAACTGAAATGATCTGTTTTGCACGTAAAATTAAGCCCCACTCTATCAGTTTTCAAACTTAGATCTTATAAATTAATCTTGTTGCAATAAATATTTGTTATGCTTTCAGATCATTTCAGGTAATTTTTTTTTGTATGTCTTAGTTATGTAGTCGGTATGATGTTGGAATAATGGGTGACATTTAATACTCGTCTCTTGAATTTCTTAATTTCAATTTATTATAAAGTTGAATGGTGAATTTAGTCCCTTTTCAATCTCTGTACAATCTTATTTTTGGAACAATTACCACAGGAGTTGTGAAATTCATTGGTCCGTTGGATGACAGGGTTGTCTCGCCAACCACATATGTTGGCATCCAACTTGATGAGCCTGTTGGTCTCCACTGTGGTGTCATCAATGGCAAGCGCTACTTCGAGACCCCCAAGGGACGAGGTCTGATGGTCAAATATGAAGAGGTCACTAAGCGCAAACCAGCGGAGAGGTGCCCTCCCGTTCGTGGCAATCCCATGTTCCCAAGCTTTGAGCCAGGAAAATACACAAGGCTGTGGGCTAACAGGTAATGCCACATTTTAGTTTTTGTGCCATGAAGTCTATAGTTTTCTCATTTAGATTTATCTTTGGTAAATACGTAATTTGCTAATGACCAAGGGGTTTTTAAACTTAGTGAAGTGTGAATGTTTAATGGTAAACAAATTATGTCATATGGTTGCTAGGATACTTACAAGTTTAATCCTAAATATGACAATAGCAGAGTAAACTGAAGAAGGAAAAAAACAATATACTAAAACTCCGTGTATAAGGCGCACCCCCAACTTTAAAAAAAAAAAAAAAAAAAAAAAAAAAAAAAAATTTTTTGGACACCCTGTATATATATGTTTTTAGACACCCTGTAGTGTTGTTGGAATTCATCGCTGGTCTAGGGCACATCAAGGGTTTAATGTCAATTGTAGCTTTCATCATCATATACATTTTTTCACATACAAAATAGTGGTTAGTACAAAAATTGCACACATTGAGCAATAACACTGGTGCTCATGAATAGAGTGGTGAAGTGTGATGTCATAAAAAATATATTTTTAGAATTTTCAAATTTGAACTTCATTTTTCGAAAGAGCATTAAAAATAATGTCCAAATACCGAAAATCAATTGAATATGTTAAGTATTGGCTGAGATATGCCCATCCGAAAGAATTTTACTTCAATTGACAATCAGTGTTATAGTGCTCTGGTTCATAAAGTTATGAACCAGACCACTATAACACTGATTGCCTATTGACAAAAAATTAATTCGGATGGGCATATCTCAGCCAATACTAAACATATTCAATCGATTTTTGGTATTTGGACATCATTTTTTATGCTCTTTCGGAAAATGAAGTTCAAATTTGAAAAATCAAAAAAAAGATTTTTATGACGTCATGGCTTCTGTACTCTATATTCATATGAATTATTCATGAATATTCATAAGCACTTAAACTCATAAAATATAATGCAATTTTCTAAATTAACTAACAACTATTTTCAATTATGAGCAAAATTTATAACCACTGGTTAGATAATTGCATATGAGTACTGCTGCTCACGAATGTATGAATATTCATTAGCTGCAGTATTTGCTCAATAAACTTGCAATTTTAAAATCTGTAACCAATATTTGTTGTGTGAGGAAAAGGTATATGTTGCTGAATGCTACAACACACAGCAAGCTCTTGTCATGTCCTGAAACAGTGTAATATGCATTGAACATGACTACAGAGTGTGCCAAAAAGAATTCTAACAAAAAAAAAAAAAAAAAAAAAAAAAAAAAAAAAAAAAAAAAAAAAAAAAAAAAAAAAAAAAAAAAAAAAAAATTTTTTGCTGTACCTGTGTATAAAGCGCACCCCCGACTTGAAATGTTTTCCGACGGAAAAAAGTGCGCCTTATACACGGAGTTTTACGGTAACTGCTTTAAAGAGAGAATCATTGATGTACATGACGTTATTGTTTTATTTTTAGTATTATTTGTAGTATTAGTATTGTAATTTATCATTATTATAAATATTTGTAACACCAATTAGTATTATAAGTATTGTAATTATCATTATTATGAATATTATTATTATTATTCATATTGTATTATTAGTATTGTTATTATTATTGTTATTTCTATCATTATTATAATTCAGTGAAGTTGGCTCACCTGTGAACCCAACGCAAGAGTGGAAGGAGCAGGATCGAGCTAAATCAGCGCAACTCCAAAAGACCAAGGCTGATGAAGAATCTTCACAACGAGCAAATGAGGTCAGTTCTTGAAAGCTGATGATCTTATCACTTTATAGTTAGATATTGATAGATTAGAAAGATAAAGCATTATGAATCTAATAGAAACTTGCTTAAATACACAATATAGTATGATTCCATCTTTTCATATGAATTTATATTCAAAAGGTTCTTTTCTTTTTATTTCTAATCAATGATTCCTCAGACATTTTTCCAAAAATGTATTTAAGAAACTTACTTCTTATCCAAAAATTACATCTGAAATTTTGAGGTTCACTTATATATTTCTAGAACGAGAACAAAATTAGAACTTAATGTTGGATTATAAATTATAATGAAGAGTCCTTATTGGTTTACTTAGATAAATATTGATTCACCTTTTAATCTAGCAACATTTGCTTAGATTAGATTCCTAACAAATAGTACAATGTAGTGAAGCATCAGCTGAAATAATGCCGTAGCAATCATATTACTGATAAACAATCAATTAATATAGAAGGTAGAAACTATTTCTTTCTCATTATATAGAACATCTTGTTTATAAGATAGTGATCATTAATTTTCTTCTATTAACATGAAATGTGTCAAATTGGATTTCTTTTGTTGTTGACAATTTATTGCAATGTTAATGTAGTATTCAACTTACAATTATACTCACTCTTATTAGATTGAAATTATCTTTCAGATTGTAGTATGTACAATGTAATATATTAGGTTGTTTACAATACACGTTGCTTTAATACTGCTAGAGAAAACATTTAACAATGTAGCTTAAATTAGAATGTGTTCTTCAGCTTAGGTGCAGTGTATACTGTGCATATTTTATCATTAGTTTCTTTATTTTTACATTTTCTTTTACCGTCATATTTTAATACTTTTGATTACTTTAATCTGTGTTTTACGTAGTCGTGGTCAAGAGCAAAACTGAAGTTGAACATGATGTTCAAATTGGTAAGCGGTGTGCATTTCTATTCTGCTGAAATCTTGTGCATATTTCCCCATCCCAAAGACCCCCGACCTCCAACACCACTGGTTTAGATCTAAATAAAATGTCTTTGATTGTCCCTTTTTTCCCTGCAAATCTATATATGCCAGTGCTCCACCCCCTACCCCCCACACGCGCACACACACACACACACATTCTTGTAAGGGCCTTCAAACGGGGATATATGGTCAGGCGATGGTAAATAAACCTTCAATGGGGAAATGCCCATTTATTGTGTATGTCCCCGGTTTGATGGTACGCAAACACCCCTATGGTCTAAAAAAGGGTAAAATCGGCTAATGAGGGATATCTTGACAAAATCAAAATAACATACAGTACAGCCCTCAAGACGATTCCTGAAGCACTATACAGGGCTGTTCGGGAAACGGGGATATGCCCATTTTTGTGTGTATCCCCGATTGACAGTGTAGAATACTGGAGTGTATCCCTGATTGAAGGCCCTTACAAGAACACACAATAAACAAAGAGTCTACGTGACAAAGAGTGACGTTACAGCTAATCATTGCTGGGTAATGGTTCTAATCAATGTCAGGCAATTAAGCCAGAAATATCTGAACTAGCAGTTGATAAGTTTTAAGGCAATCATCCAACTTCAACCCACTACCAAATGCAGAATCAAAGGAAAAGTTGTTAAGAACTAATTACTAAGTTATACAAAAAGAATGTGACACAACATCACTACTTTGGTACTTCATTGCACTTCAATTGTTTGTCTTTTGATGCCTGTCGACATAAGGATGAGATGCATTGACCATGGAAGACTATTTGTATTCTTCCTTTGTTTTAAGAAAATATATTTTCGCTCTGTTCTTGGTAATAAAAGCAATACAAACCCTCGCAAATATATAACCGCATGAATACCCAAGTCACCTTAATGTCATAAGTTTGCATATATATATACGTATATATAAAGATTTCACATTTTAGCACAAGTATATATATCTATTACAATTTTATTAAAATCATAATTATTATTGATAGCAATAACTTCTTGGCAAATCAATTATACATGTGTAACTAACGCTCAGAATCGCTAACTTTAATATGAGGCAAATTCAGTGTGTGCAATGATGATGTGTGCATTCATGTTTAATATCCCTAACATTAATTTACTAACATCAACTAGCATTTTAAGTGGTTGTTGTATGATGTGGTATTAAATAATTTTTGGTGGTGAAAATTAGGGATAAATCAAAAACTGTTTTGCGAATTTACCACTTGAGCTAGAATTTACAAAGGAGGTTTATGTTAACCATGATTTATAACTGTATAGTGCCATTTGTAAACTGGTGGAAGCTGAAAGAATGTACTACCTCTTTTCACATTGTAACAATGTTGAAGCTACACGTTTGTTTAAGACATCCATGGCATAAAAGTCTAATGCTCTCTGATAGTGAATTTTATTTGGTGCCACTGTAAAGCAAAGCCCAAGTACTAAAATGTATTATTACACATACTGGCTAGTTTTCCAATTCAATAAATCATGTATTTTGTTTCCGTCTCGGGTTTGTCAGTCATAGCGTTCATTATTGTTATGATATTACCATCGTAACGTGTATCATGTAGCTCTACAAATGTGTTTTGCGAGTGCAATATCAGACGATATTACTACTCCTCCATAGACATACACGTTATCAGACGATATTACTACTCCTCCATAGACCTGTACGATGAGCTGAATAATATCATATCATATCCAGCGCGGAAGTGCGCAAATTCATACGCGCGTTTATTAATGACGTATGAATGGCTTTGCGCGTGTCTAATTGTGACGTATACATTTACGCACCTCTGCTATAGTACGCGCAAATTGCCCTTCATGGGTTGAAAATGTTTAATCAGTAACATGAGATTTAATCCATTGGTCTTCTTCACTGAACAAGACGGAGTAAGATCGATGTATGTTTTTGTTTATTTATGGTTTGCTCTGGATAGTATGTATAATAATAATAATATTGACTGGCTTGTTCTTTCGTGATATATCAGAAATATTGCATTCGCTAGGATCATATTGCACTCGTCTTCGACTCGTACAATATGATCCTAGCGAATGCAATATTTCTGATATACCACTCAAGGCCAGTCAATATTATATAAATATCCTGAATAAATATGCATGTATGGTCCTATTTTTGTAAAAGGGCAATACTAATGAGTTAAGATCTTTGAATTAATTCATATTTTTGTTGCCCAGTGACACAAAATGCACAAGAGCTTAGAACGATAAGCCCCTAAAATGCCCGTGTAGCCCCTGAAAATCATTAGATATTCCCAGCAAATTTACATAGAGTTTATCTAGAAGAAATTTCTGAATGCCATTTTAATTGGGTAATCTTAAAAATTGCCACCCCCCCCCCCCCAAAAAAAAAACAAAAAAACAAACAAACAACAACAAATACAATTTTCTCTGAAAAAAAACCCTAATTTGCATAGAATTTTGCATGTTTTATACCCTAAACATGTTGATGTTCTCCTTGAAGGACATGAAAGGAACCCAGCGGAACAGGCCAGACCAGCTGCCGCCCAAGCTGCTCCAGCAAATCTCCAGCTGGAAGCAGGAGATCGGGGGAGACGAGAAGGCAGATCAGCTTGCCAGGACCCTCAAAAAGCTCCATGTGGCCCAGGCCAGGGGACAACAGGAGTTGGATGATGAGAAGGAGAAGGAAGAGCAGGAGAGAAGAAAGCAGGAGAGGGAGAGGAGGAGGCTGGAGGCAATGGGAGAGTGATAGAGGAGAGGGAAGCTTATGACTATCCCATCACTAGCTCAAGCATGTAATAGGATAAGACAATTAGAGAGAAGATAACCATAAAAGATGAAGTAATATCATACAAGATTCTTTTATGAAAAACAATGAAACAACACAATTCAATATACAATTTGTTTAGGTCCAATATTGTTGTTACCCAGTTTTAACTAAATCTGATTGTAACAAAGACATTTATCTGGTAATAATGACTGTTATAATGAGAATCCAATGTATTGATTAGGAAAGAAAGGGAGGATAGGAATAGATTGCTGAAAAGGGGAGAGTTAGGATGAGGTGTGGGTGAGAATATAGAGGCGGTGTTTGGAGAAAAGAGGGATCAAAGGATCAAAGAGTCAATCAGGAACAAAGTGAATGGGTGTGGCAAGATTGGTAGAGCGCTCGCTTTCCAAGCGGGAGATCCAGAGTTCGAACCCGGAATATGCCCATCGCGTTTGTCCTTCAGCAAGACAATTAATCCACATTGCTGCTCTCTACCCAGGAGTATAAATGGGTACTTGGTCGGTTGCGCATGGGCAGCTGGGTTAGTATGCTCCCCAGGGAGTTGAGACGGTGCGCAATATAATTGCGCGGGTTTGACCTGTACCTGATGACCAAGAATAATAATAATGCGCTTAGAAAACATTAAGGGCTATATAAATGTAATTTTAAAATTATTATTATTATTAATATTAGATGGCCAAAGCATTAATTGCCACAAAAATAGACCTCTATACTTTGAAAAATGTTGTAAAGATCTGTGTTGTAGTTCGAGTCCACCATATCCGAGGCTGCCATAAAACATCATCTTCCTATTACTTTAACAAACAGCCTCGGATCCGAGTCAGAGATGACAACAACACTGATGCATATAAACTGAAAATGACTTTATTGCATTGCCATAAATAAATAGCCATACATTGAAATATGCTTTATATGATGAAAGTGCCTTGATATATTCTCCTTGCCAATGTTATCGTACCGGGTATTACTAGTATTTTTGTTTTAACTTTGTTCAAAAAGATTGTATGTTTCAATTTCCAAATGCTCTGAACCTATATAACATATGAAGAGCAAGGCAATGTGTTTGTAGATAAGAAAATAAAGCAGCTGAATTTATAAAATGTATATCTGCATATATTCCAATGCACCAATTGATTTTTCAATCCATTCAGGATTTGTCCGCAAACAGACTGTGCTAGAGTCAAAGGAGAATGTGTGTTTTACCAAAATGGAACCGTCTTGTATGGTTTAGTTACATGTAACTGTAACCCAACCCGACTGGCACATGTAGCATTGTTTTGCCCTTTTTGCCTCGTATGAGTTTGGGGAAACTTTTGCAATATAATTATGTATTGTAGAAGCAATGTTTCTGGCAATGTGTGCCAGAAGACATCAGTCTCGTCTGAAATAGGAGTACTAATTATATCTAGATAGTGATAATGAAGAAATTATATTTGAAATTTATAGTAGTCTTTTTTATTATATGGAAGCTTAAGAATATACAGCACAATTAAAACTGTGTATGATGACCACCTAAGGGAAGACAGTTTCATGACATCGTTTTTCTCTGCAGGGTATCTCTTTCGGTGGCCACAATAAGTAGGTTGAAGTAAAAACTTAGTACAATCTGAAATTTTACCATTATACATTATAAACAAAATTGTCATAATCATGATTAAGAACAAAATGTTGCATTTTGTAAAATATCACTTTATTTGAGTATTATTATCTGAGTATATTTGATATATTTGTTCTATAATATATTTCTTGAATTATTACATCAGTGTATATTATGTATATATTACTGTCTTTAATTCGAAATTGGCATTGAACAATTTTCAATAGCTTGCTTTTACGTCATAATTATTATACATTATTAAAAAGTTTCATCTTTCATCTTTGAGAACAGAAAACTTCCCCCCCCCCCCTCATTGATGTGAAACATTGCATTATTAAGAATAATGCTTCCTTTACTAGTCATATGTTGCACCTTGCCGTGAATAAATGATGTGTTTTTAGATATAGATTTTAGTTGTGCACTTGTTTCATTTCCTCTACTCTGATTAATCTAAATGATTTACATGTATTGTAAAAGAAGAATTGATTTAATACATTTGCATATATATTAACATATGAAATATTGCCACTTCAGCATACTTATAAAGTGTAAAAATAAAGATAAATATGTTATGTTTTCTATAAAATACAAACAATGTACCAATTTGAATCCACATTCTTTTTGGTTCATTATGTGGCGGCTATTAACTAAACATATGGCAAAGTCTATATTCCAAACAATATCTCACTGTAAACCATAATATGTCAGATTTGTGACATACAGTGAAAACCTTGAGCTGTCATAAAACTCGACCCTATTATCAAAACGTCAAGATAATATGTGACCTTACACCACAAAATGACTATTAAGTTAAGTGCAGTAGTAGTTTTCTTTTATCAACTGAAATAGAAGATTTTGAATTTTAGAATTTCCTAAATGAGGGTCTTAGTCAATTCTCTAAGCAGCCTGTTTTCTCCGTTATTTTAAAATTGCTTCAACAAAGTTCTAAATCTTTGGCCCTCATGTTGAGAGGGTTAGCTTATTCCAAATATTATGACACACGCAGTACCCCGGGGTACCGTTTTACCCCGGTATCCTGCGTTGTTTGTGTAGGGCCATCTTGTGTCCACCCGAAGTACAACCGTACCGCAGAGCGATCATGGACGCCGCTGGTGTATTGCGTTGTGCATGCAGCACTTGTATGCACGCTACCACGGCCGCAAAGAGAGCATTTTGAATGTAAATAAAGCACAACGAAAATAATTTCACAAATTAAATAAATAATTAAACAAAATGGCGGATTTTCATTTGGTACCCCAGGGTACCATTTATGTCATCATATGACAAATTATATACCATATTAAAGGCTGAAAATCAGCACAATCATCTTTCCCGACTTATTGGTAGTTTTGTGGTGCAAGGTCACATATCGTGGGGTGAGAGTGAAAAATGCATTATGTAAATTTGTTTTGCCTTAATTGAGTTATGCATTCCATATAATTATTTCTGATTTCAGGAATATTCAAGAAATATAAATGAGAGCTGGGTACATTGACTCCTACATGGCTGTCAAACTTTCAACATGATTATCTCAGAAGTTCCAAAAGTGACTTAGCGCCGTTCTCTTTCTCAACCAACAATATTATCACTAGTATGAGCTCTATATTCTTGTGTTTTTTCACAATATGTGACCGGCTATAGCAAAACCCTGCACTTATCGGTACAAATCAAAATGTAGCTTTTCATACCATTAGAAAGGCCTCATCACAAGCTTTCATTTGATGCTTTGTTCTAACAAATTGGTCAATAATTGGCAAAGATGTGATTGTTTCAATTTTTACAATCATACGTCTTTTACACACATGTCAGCTTAAAATGCCAATTTCTTCAAAACATGAATTACCGACAAGTGCAGGGTTTTGCTATAGCTGGTCACATATCCTATGGAAATGACCATCAAACCTTACTGGAGCTTGCCTAGCAAAGCAACAATTAACATAGTGTATATAATTCAATAGATTTTCACAAAAGAATAAACAGCTTGTTTACTACTGCTGTTGGCCAAAAATATCCATATTAACAGAAGTTTGGCTACATTATGAAGTACAGTCAAACCTGTGTATAGTGACCAGCTTAAGGAAATAATAAAAGTGACCACTGTAGACAGATGACCTTTAGACAGGTTCTAAAAACACTGTTTTCTCAGCAGAGGATCTTTTTTTGGTGGTCACTATAGGCAGATTGGCTGCTATAGACAGGTGGCCACTAATACAGGTTTGACTGTGTAGATAACGGTATATAACGTTTTTATTTACACTCATCAACATAAAGGCACTTTGTGAAATGATTCCAAATTAAAATAATATAAATATACTGTACTTGTCTTGGCATTAAATGTCTACATCATAATATGTGTACTGTAGATTTAAAAGTACTTGGTAACATTAATACAGTGAAATTAAAGAGGAATATCAGTAGTCCTCTGTACATCAAGTTTTGGTGAGAATTATTCAGGTATGGAAATATAAATGTCTGGTCTGGTATAATTTTCTTGGTAAAAAATTCTCTGAAAACTATGAAGAAAATTTGTTCCCATGTTATTATACAGAATATGATATAAACAATTATGCAGCTCATCTGTAGACATTCTTAGATCAATTGATGACAAGAATCGGCCGTCGTGTTAATCCTACTTAATCTTTCGGCTGTGTTCAAGCTTTATAGGCGTACCCAGGGGGTGTTTGGCGCAAAAATTGTCGTTTTGGGGGTTCAAACACCCCCTTTAGTTTTTGTCGATCTCGGGGTACACATTTTACCGGATCTCGGATCCAATTTTGTTTTTTATTGGATTTGCTTTAAAAGATGCTCAGAAATGGAAGTTTTCCAATGCTACGTCCATATCTCCTCCTTGACTCTGCTATAGACGCTCAGTGATTTCAGCTCTAGCCAGGCAAATCCCAAGACGTCCTCATTGAAGACCACAAAGTGGGCTGGTGTCCTGGAGGAGTCCCTGAATCCAGACATGGCAATCAGACCAGTAGCAAAGTACCTGCAGATAAACACACACAAATACGCACATAACTAACTATTAAACACATGACTCATTGCACTCACTTTTTACACAGTTGAAAGTCTCACTTTCAATCACAAATATCTTTATAACGCACAAGAAATTTAGGGAGCCAAAACTTGTTGCATGATTCTATTGGTAATACAAATACGAGGTATGTGAGAACAGCTAGAGTTGTAAGTAAGTTCTGGAGATTTTGACAAAGTTTAACTAGATCCCTTTATAAATATAATGTTCTGGACCTATATAGTCATATTTCAACTAAATCCCATAAGTTCCAACAATAGCAACAATATGACATACATCATATATATATTGGTATTTTATAATTGTATACAAAACAAACTTGAAAGAAAATATGTAAATGCTGAGCACTCTACACATAAAACAGTGTGCTGAGATCCACTCATACAATGCCAAGTCCCACAAGATGATATCCATGTTGGTAGTTTCAGCACACATGGTCATGGACTTTTGCAAATCTTGACTGGGCTACCTAACCATAAAACATTTTCCAGGGAAGTTTCATTCACACTGCTCAAATGTTATCTTTCAACCATGCGTTTAATAGGAAGTTTTCATTATCTGCTATTTTTTAATACGCCTGTGATGGATGCTAGCTAGGGCAAAGGAAGAAATGGGTGATCTTTAAAGTTGCTGACATTGGCAAATTTAGTTTCAGAAAACAAATGGCAATCTAACAAAAACCTCTCCTTACCTACTCCAGCCAAAGTCTTACACATGCTTAGCAGATGGATAAACCATCAGTGTTTTATATACACTCTGGTGTATCATCAATCATATCTATGGGAATGATTGTATCTAGGAGGTAACTGGTAAATGCGGTGGTTTATTTTCCATTACCTAAAAAAGCAAATACAAAATGCTAATCGGGTTCTGTTTAATTTTAACAGGTTAGTGTCATATATATCAGTGTGTTAATCTCTAAACAAATCTGTATTCTGTTCCATTTTAAATTGTCCTTGATTTTACTTCACTAAACTAGGCATGCATTTTTGAGGGCTCAGGGCAATGACGCCACAAAATTGCATTTTAAAAGCCCAAGAAAATGACACAAGACCAACATTATATGCTATTCCCCCATCTTTAAATGCCTAACACAGAGCCGCTAACCTTGATCCACACAAAAAAACAATGATATGGCCCCCAAAAAAGAATTTTTAAAGAGAAAAAACAGAATTTGATGTATTGTCACAAAAATTAATCTGATTACCAGAAAAACACAGAAATCGCACATTGCGAGTGGGGCGATCCTCATAGCTTACTTCATACTGAAGTTCGAGCGCAAAATTGGACAATCAATTTGAAAAACGCATATTTGAACAGGGTTCGTACTGTACTCATAACATGCATATTACAGTGATCAGTGCATCAACGTTGTCTCTGAAAGTTTTAAAACATTTTTAAAAATAGAAAAACGTAACAAAAGTTCAAAAATCGTACTGCCGTAATTACATTGAAAAAAACATAACAATACGGCAAAAACCGAATGGTTGGCAGGTCTGCTAACACCATTCAGTGAGGTAATGAAGCTTGAACAATAGAGAGCCCCTGAAAGTGGCTGGAAATAAGGCATTTATTCCCTTTCCCCCTATACCTACCTATGCGTGCACCTATCTAAAGGCGAGTCTAAATGCTGCCTCAGAAGATCTAGTCCGTCATCACTCATTAAGATGGGTAGATGGAAAGGTTGCGAGGTCCGTTGGTCATCCGCTGGCCTGATCACACTGTTGTCTTCTTGTAACTGGACAAGAGCTTCGATGCTTTCTTGCTGCTCACGCATCAGCACCATCGGTTTGTCTAGATGGACGTTCATGGTCACTTTGTTGGCTGGAACATTTGGGTCACCCTAAAAGAGGGTAACAATTAATATGTTTGCTTTTAATTTATTGTTGATTTAATTATCCTTGGGTTAGAGAGCAGTATTTGAGAGACTGATTTGGAGTATTGGATATAAATGGCCCGAGATTTGGCGTGCATTCATAATTCATTATCTAGTATTTTTACTAGGTTTCATATTGAATTTTAAATTAGTATGAAACTTAAATTGTTTTAAAATGGTATTTGATATTTAGTAATTATTGTTGTTGTTGATGCTTAAGGATATGTCTTCTGTATTCCCGATGCGCCTTTTGTTATTTAATTGAATTAGAAATACATGTATTTAATATGATGATTGAATTCATTCTATTCAGTAAATTGCTACATAATGTATTATATTGTATTACAAGCCCTGCACAGTTATGCGTCATGTCCTGGGCTATATGTAAGAGTCTGTTCACCTTTACTCTTGTTCCTTTGTTGAATTGACAATAAAGTGATATCAAATCAATGACCATGTCATCCTGTATGAATATATTCAATAAATAAATAAATAAATAAATACATGCTATAATGAGGCTAAAACGCTTGTCTTATTCAGGTTCCACAGATCGTACTTTCTTCCCAAGTATCACGCGGCTGGAGACACATAATTTTGAAATTGCAATAACTTCAGTTTGCTTATTGTACAATGTGATATATTACAAGATAATATTTCACTCTTTGTTTCCATATGATTATATTTTAAATTTGACAAAGACAAAAACATGAAAATCAAGTGTAATTACTTGACAAAATTACCTTTTTAAAGTTCTTGTTCATTCTGCTTGAAAACTTACAAAATGTAGTTGAGTCTCCTTCATATTTATACCATATATATGAAAAGACAATTTAATACACTTTATAAATACATGTATATCAATTTTGTAGCCGTTTATTTCATAATCGGGTCAGGAGCCAACAAAGACCAGCAAAGGACAGAAAGCTCGTTGATTGGTTGAATCAGCATCACGCAGATTTTCCACGTCGGGTGATTCCCCGTGATGAAGAAAGAAGGGGAGAGAGATTTTCTCTTTCACGCACAGGATGTTGTTCTGAGGGGGAGCCTGGTATTGCGTTATTTGAATTCGGCCAATCACTGTCACGCTACAAACACACCCCTTCGTATCATCCAATGGGAATGCTCGTTCGCATTTTAGCTGTTATAAATTTGTACTCGAATGGTATTTTCTTGGCTCCTGACCCGATTATCCAACGTAGCAAAATAAAACCTACATATCCTGAAAGAATATGAAAAATGCTTTACAATGATTATAAAATCATTGAGACGCAAGAAATATAAACTATTCTTTTTAACCTCTAAACTTGCGTAAAATTTAAAGGGATCTAGTAACTTTGTTGACATGTGCAAAAAGTGATGAATGGTTGATGCAATGTATATTGTTGTTATCTCATATGTATGTCCACAGGGTCAAGTCAAATGGACATTGTATGGCCAAGTAATGAGCGAAAATGCAAAGTGATATTCGGTAACTCTCTGCACTCACTTTGTACACAGAAGAAAAACTCGCCCGGAGTTTTTCTTATCTGAATACTTCAATCATACATATCTTTTTAACGAAAGGGAAATTTGAAAAAACGAAACCTGTCCCGTGATTTTATTGTTAATACGAATACAACAAGGTATAAGGGAACCGCTAGAATTAGAATTTTATTTTGAGGATTTGGACAATGTTACTAAGTCCCTTTAAATAAATTTTTGTGATATTTGAGAACAAATTTCACTGGTAATAATAACAATGATTATAAAATCATTGAGACGCAAGAAATATAAACTATTCTTTTTAACCTCTTAACTTGCACAAAATTAAAATAAATTGTTGTGATATTTGAGAACAAATTTCACTGGTAATAACATTTTTAATACTTGATTTATTATCAATTTGATCCTTAACTTTTGATACCACATTCATTCATTAAAGACTATGTTAAGATTCCATGAAGCTCAAAATAATACCCCTCTGCATTGCTCAGTGGTGCGCGTGCCCTGCAAAATCTTTGAATACGTTATGAATACATAGATGGAATTGGGCTGTGTAGCATTCTGACTGGTTAGTGCCCGGTTTATATAGCTTCTGACTAATCGAGCAATGAAAAGGGTTTCATGGGAACGCCCCCCATTCAAGAGTCTTCGTGGCTTGATGGGTTGAGCACAGGGCTAGCAATCCGGAGGTCTCAGGTTCGATTCCAGGCGAAGCCTATTTTTCTTTGCTCATTTTCAATCATTTAAAATATTTCTAGTCAGTTTTCTCTATGTTTGAATTAATGTTTGATGTCTTCATCATCTGCAACTCTCAGTGCACTGTTATCATTTTGTAACTGGACAAGGGTTTTAATGATCTTTTGTTCATGATTCAGCACCATCGGTTTGTCTAAATGGACGTCCATGGTCACTTTGTTGGCTGTAAATGTTTACAGGTATAATCATGCAAGACAATCATAAAATAATTCTAAAAATTCCAAGGAAAAATATCAAATTTTATTTGATTTGATTAAATTCAATCACAACTTACAGAAACTTTGATTCCTTTAAGTCGATCGTCATCGTAAGTGAGCTGTATGAACTCCACACCATGACCTCCGTATGTCCCTTTAAACAGCCCTGGCTGGACAGGCATCTTGCCACTTGTTCGGGGCCTGGGAGGGTTAAGGCGCTTGTAGGTACATTCACAACTAAAAGGAATGCAAAAACAACAAAAGAGATAATAATCAAATGTAATCTTGTTTAAAATTGTGCTTCATGAACTTTGTGTGTAAGTAAACCATACTATTTCTACACTGTGTGTCTCGTACAGTATCTCTTTGAAGTGACTAGGAGGTTGTTTCACAAAGATCTTTATCTAGACATAAATCTGAATGTCTCTCGTAAGTATATTAACCACTATGCCACTTACAAGAGAGACTGAATATTTATATCTAGACATAATAATCATATCCCAGGTTTGACCAGTATCTGGGCTTCAGTTCAGTGCGTATTCTGGTGCTTGTATGGTGTGGTGTTCTACAGGTTGGTACTCTTTTTTTTTTCCCCAACAGTTTTCAAACGTTACTTTATCATACATTAAGAAATGAGCAGGTGCAGTTGTAAAGCACTTTCAATAATTATCAATCATATTAGACACTACATGAATTGAAACTGTAAATTATCATCATAATAAGTGATGATCAAGCCCTGACTACATTAGTAGAGTAACAGATGTGATGATAACTATATAATTCAAGCATTCATTCTGAGTCAATCAGACATCAATACATGTATTTCTTAGAGATTCTGCATCAAAACTGCCATCTGTAAAAATGTACTTTCCCATTATTTATTTTTCGCACTGAATGATACATGAAGACAAACACTGATTTCAGTGTTATGCTCAAAAATCAGAAAATAGTATCGCTTCACATACTCCTAATACACTGCTGTAGCGCACAAACGTACACTTCCTGGATTTCAACCCATTCAAACATGGAATACATGTATGAGTTTTATTGAAATTATTGAAAAATGTGTGAAATGGTGGAAATTATGAATTTGCCATCAATTGTCATACTCACTCATATTGTTTCATCCTTTCATGTTTTGAGCGGAGAAGGTGTAAGTGCTGGGGGTACATCTCAGCAAAGTCATCTCCTCGAATCCCAAACAGATTGTACATCTGCATGCAAAATGAACACGAAAAATGTGACCCAATCAATTGAACCATGGGCATAAGAAGTTGACATAGTGTAAGGGAAATAATTACTTTGATACAAATTTAAACAATCGTATCATTGCCAAACATTTTAATTTTTCTTTTAAATAAGACATTAATTGAAATCCTATTATGAAGCTTAACACGGCTTAACAATCCAAAATATAATTTTTGTCACCAAGTGCTAGGTTTTGCTGGGTTCAGTCACAAAAAGGCTCAGTTTGACATTCCGATGTATATATTCCATTTCATAAAACAAATGGAAATTGTTTCAACTACTAGCACTTTGTGCATAAATGTAAATGTAACAACCAGAGGTATTATTCACAGTGAAAATGTATATTGTGATATGTATATTTGTATTGACACTAAAGTATAATGACATTTATTACAATCTTCTTACCGGTCCTCTCTGGGTTGTTTTATGCTTTTCTGGTTTGCAACATTTCATGGTAAACACATCACCACTTTCACCCTTTTCCTGCAAATAAAAAATTAAATCAGAGAAAACATGCATACAAGTACTCTGTGCATTAAAAGATAATTAATTACATGAATTTGAATAGCTGCCTCTATATTAACAACAATCTGTTATACCTCACATATAAAACACAAACATGCATGCAAAAAACCATTGCAGATGTAAAAAGTAAAAATATGGTATTTTAAGGCAACTTAAGTACATCTATACATTACAATCTATTTTCATTATACTAAAATAGAACAACCTTATGCAACATGTAGATATTAGATTTTCTTTCAATTTATTAATTCCTCCATGTAGCAACATATGGAATTCATTTTATTTGAATAAACTAGCAACCAGAAATAATCTTTGATACTTGAAAGTAATACGATAAGTCATCCACTCCACCAATAACCATTAAAATAAAGTTCTCAAAAAATATTTTATCCAAATCTTTATCAATTCATACTTTCTGCTAACATCATTCATGGGTCTGCTAAAACAAACTACCTCTTTTGCCACAGGAACATAACCACTTCTTTGCATTCGTTCCTACACAACTAAATTTTCAGCCATTGTGGGATGAACTACTAAAACTAACCTCTTTCACACATTAGTTACATATTTTGGGGCATTGCGTGATTAGAAGCGAAACCTCTTTAACAGCATAAAACTTTTGGTTTGTGATTAAATGGACTTTGCAGTCACAAGCAAGTAATAAGTATTTATTGCATAGAGGAATTGTGTTTGACTGCAAGTAGCTTATCAAACGCAACTTTACATCACATCATGGATCAAACGCAAAGTTGTGATTAGTATCAAGCGCTTGAAATCAAACGCTACTTTCATGCAATGCAATTTGCATTTTAATGTTGAGTTGATTTTTATGAGCTCTTTATGCAACACCCCCTAAATAGTACAACTCTATTTACCAGGATCATGTTATGTCCACCGTCGCCCTTAGAGCACAAGAGCAAAAGCTGGTCCTCCTCTGGGTCATACCCAACCTCGAATAACCTTTCTTCATGGAGTGGCTCGTGCACGTTGGGGTCACTGGGGGGATGGTATTGTGTAGCTGTTATCGCTCCTGCCTTTACCTGCAGAGACACAATTAATAATAACAAGTAGTATGTTATCTACCGTATTTGCTGGTGTATTAACCGCACCTTTAAAAAAAAAAAAAAAAAAAAAAGGGGGTGCGGTTAATACACGACCGTATTAACCGCACTTAAAAAAAATTTTTTTTTTAGGGGGTGCGGTTAATACACCGGAGCGGTTAATACACCGACAAATACGGTAAGCCTCAACACCAACTTTTTTATGCACTTTTTTTCATATAAAATCAACTTGCCCTTTTACTACTAAATGAGATTTACAAGTATGAAATTACATTGTTCTCTTGTAGCTGAACAATTATTTAGTTGCCTAATCGGGCAAGCAAACTAGACAATTTATTCAATTTTACTTGCCCGACCCCAATTTTGACATGCCCCGGGCAAGCAGTGCTAGTGTCGAGTCCTGTGATATCTACTACTACTATCATCCTATCTGTTTTAGAAGGAAACTGAAGGTGTAAAATATTTTGTTTATAAAGAGTTGTGTAGATGATGCCTGGCCTTCTGGGTATATTAGTTCAATTAGTTGAAGTTCCTGCAGTGGCCAACTTTAATACAACATTCATAATAATGTCTTACCCAGGGCTTGCTTACGAGTAAAAATCTAAAGTTGGGCCCGTATAATGTCATAAATGTGAGTTTATATAAATTTGTAGCCCATTCGTGTAAACTAAATTTCAATTAACTGCCACTATGATGTGTGAGAAATAGAGAATAATAATGTTTGTTTACATGATCATCATTATTTGAACAAAACACCACATGCACAATTTTAAATTAAATATGGTAGAAACCAATGCGTTTTTAGAGAGCGCGGCTCTTGTGTTTTAACGGCTTTTAAAAATGTTAACAGGCGTTTTATTTAGTTGTTTGTAATTTTGTATAACTCTTGAACATGGTAGAGTTATAACTATTAGTTTATAATGTTATGGTGCATATTTTGGTTACTAAAATTCAGTTTGAACATGTTGACCAAAACTTAACTATCCCTTTTATAAGTGAGCAAGATATTCATGATTTGGCACATTCTCGGCTGCTCGGGATGAAATTGAAGTACATTTATAAAAATTGAATGACTCAAGTGTTAAAATGGATGGGAAAACATATACCGTAAATCTCTGTGTATAAGACGCACCTTTTTTTCCGTCGGAAAATTTTCAAAGTGGGGGTGCGTCTTATACACAGGTACAGCCCCACAAAAAAAAAAAAAAAAAAAACAATTACATTTTTTTTTTTTTTTTAGGGCATGACAAGAGCTTGCTTTCAAATGTAGCTTTCAGCAGCTTATACCTTTTTCTCTCAAAAAAAATATTGGTTAGTTAAATAATTGCAAGTTTATTGAGCAACTAACACTGCTGCTAATGAATATTCATACATTCGTGAGCAGCAGTACTCATTAAATATGCAATTTTCTAACCAGTGGTTATACATTTTTCTCATATTAAAAATCGTTGTTAGTAATTTTAGTTAATTGCATATTTAATGAGCATCATGAATATTCATATATTACATGTACTACTCAATGTTACTACTCAATAAATGTGCAATTTTGGTACTAACCACTATTTTGTATGTGAGAAAATGTATATGTTGATGAATGCAAGAACAGTGGTATGGGCAAACAAATAAGCCAAAAAAAAAAAAATACAGGGTGTCTAAACAAACAAACAATTTTTTTTTTTTTTTTTTTTTTTGCTGTCAAAGTTGGGGGTGCGTTTTATACACGAGTGCGTCTTATACAGTCAAACCTGTCTATAGCGGCCACTCAAGGGAAACTTCAAAAGTGGCCGCTATAGACAGGTGGCCACTATAGACAGGTTGGCGGCCATTTTGTTTTTTTAAGCACGTGTGTTTATAATATAAACATCAATACCATTACCACATGTAGCCCACACATGAACATAATTATAAACAACATTTACATGCATATGAAATAAAAGAACAGAACCTTGGAAACTTGTCTTATTTTTTTACTACATTTGTGTGATTAGTGTTGAGAAAATAATGAAAAGTTTCATTATATGTAAACCTTCCGAAATAAATCTACCATCGTCGTCTGTTTGGCCGACTGTCGTTCGTTGTTGTCGAAGAAACAACTCTCGATCAGCTCGAGAACCCGATATGATGATGCAATGCGCGCGCGATCGTGTGAATATTTTTATTCTTTGCCTGAACACAATGATGTTACGTAAAAAAAATATTTTTGATTGAAAAAAAAAGTTCTAGAAAATACGATGATGAGAGCAAAAATGTATAAGTGTAGGAAAATATTTCATATCAAACTTCATTGATAAGTTTTTTCATTAAATAAAATGTTTCGCAAAGACAACACAAACATTTAATTGTACGAGGCTATACAAACCGGTTTAGATCCGATCCGGTCCGATCCCCAATGCGGTGAAAGTGTGTACATTGTGCATGCATGTGTGTGTTGCATGCATGATCAAAGTCCCTGTCGCCGCAGCTCAGCGCAGCGGTAGCGCGCGGTCAGCGGCCAGAGCAGCTAGCACTCATCGATCGATAAAAGATCACAACCACGGGGCTTACAATGCCTGCATGAACAATAACACGGATGTTCAGCCAGGGCTATGAGCGCGCGCTAATCCGTCTCAAGTGCAGTGCGTAGCTCAGCTGAAAGCGCGCGGTAGCTAGCAATCGCTTCACGGAAACAATGAGTGAGTAAAAATAGACCAGTCGGCGGACGAGGTAAACAAAACAAACGGCCATTTTAGGCTTTTAAACTTGACATTCATTATTGAGGCGGCACTTTTCAAAAGCTACAGGGACAGGGTAGATCTTCAGCCCTAGAGTAGACTATGGTTATATTGTTCGCTAAGCTTATGCTGCCAGCTCGCTTTCACGGCAAAGTATACCAGCTTCGCATCGGAAAATATCAAACTAGCACGCCCGCAGTTACGGCCAAACCGAACATTGATGGCCGCTACAGACGGTAAAAAAATGAGTTTGGGAAGCCAAAACAGTGGCCGCTGGCCGCGTTAGGCAGGTGGCCGCTATAAAAAAGTGTTTATAACACTGTATTTTCCTCGGGGGGAATTATATGTGGCCGCTAACGGCAGGTGGCCGCTATAGACAGGTGGCCGCTAGTACAGGTTTGACTGTACATGGAGATTTACGGTATTTTGAATTTTTCTTCTTTTTCCCCCCTTTTTTTTTCTGGCCAGTAAATTTCAGGTCATCAAAACCTGCAAATGTATGATGTTACGAGCAAGTACGGATACTAGAAACAAAGTAATTGTGGAACCCTCTCTTCCTATTTGTTTGCTCATTTCGTTTGCAACTGTTTTGAGCACATGTCAGTAAGGTACTTCATTTGCTTGATTGCAGTGTTTTTCAATTGACCAAGGTAATAATAATAATGTAATGTAAAGTGCTATGATACTTAAATAACCAGTATTATTTATATTATGATTTGCTGGCAGTCAGGTCAGGCCAATACAAATTATTTCCTCAATTGATGGCCTCAAACATAAATGTACTGGTTCCGAAAGTAGTTTTTCATGATTTATTTTTAAAACTTCCTTTACTGATATAAAAACTGCAATAATGGCCGAAGGTTTGACATGGCTGAATAATGATTACAAGATTTTCTTGTCTCGTCATTGTCAGTTGAAATTTGTCATTGCATATGGCACTGGTTTTTTTAAAGATGCCAAATGTGTCAACCAACATGGTCAAAATTGAAATTAAGTGAACTAACTTCAAACATGTTTTTTTAACATTGACACAACTTATATTTTCGTGAAATATAAATATCTGGGCTTAATCTATCCCCAATTCTGCAAAATATCTATGAACATTTAGGATTTCCTGTATTTAAAAGAAAAATATGATACATTTTCACATTGCCATACTAAAATCCTACTATTCCAAATGGCATTACAAATAATACAAATAATTAAAGTGGGCTTCTGACATCATGTGTTCCATTTTGGGGGCTTCTGTTTCTTAAATTTTAGTTTTTAGGTCATTTTACAGTGAAAAATAGCCTTAAAATTTGGATTTTGCAATTTGAAGTTTTTGTAATGCAAATTTTTTTACTGTTGTTGGTTCAAACCTATTGTATGCAAACAATACATGATAGGACATATTTACATGATATAAAATTGGAGCAAGACACTTGCACAAAAAAAAATCAAATTTCATTCTTGTATGTGTTTCGGACGTTACACATTGTTAACATTTACCCTTTTCTCACACTTCTATGACCAGTTGTGGTTTAAATCTTTGCTGTTTTGGAATATTTAAATACAGAAAGTATATGTTTAGATGTAAATCTATCCAAATTCTTCTTTGAAATGGTCAAATTAACTTCATAGCACAGAAAGGGGTCTTCTATCAACCATATATGACATTATACATTACAGTACATGTACATTTGATTTATCTATAATTATGTTCAGATCTCCAAAGTAGAGACAATTTTAAGGGTTTTAGTGAAATTATGAAGTACCTAGTACTACAATAACTACAATTTGAGAATTGTGATCTATAATTTATTGTAGCAAAGTTGCATTATGTTATGACATACCCTATTTTGTTTCGGACGTTACATGCTGATAACATCACTTCAAAACATATCTTAACTCGCTTTGTTTGCATGATTTTGCAAGCAAAACCCATAAATATGTGCATTAATTGAACTCCCAACGAAAGGGATAGTGAATGAAGTCCATATTGATAGACAAAATCCAAGATTTTGTACAAATATTACATGCAATTAGAAACTGTTATTATATACAGTCAAAGGATGATCGATGTGACTTTCCAGAGGTTCCTTCATCATTTTACAAAAGATAAAAGATATGTATTGTACAATGACATACATTGTATATGATTTAAATTTTCCATTTTCTTATTTTGATAAAATATGAAGCTCAAACTAATTTTATCAAACTATTATCGAAAATTAGAATAACTCTCAGAAATGATAGTTGACTTGCACAAAAATGTAATTGATCATAAACCAGTAATGTTCTAAGATAAGGAATTATCTTGGTGTAATTTACATGTACCTATAGATAGTTTACATATAGTATTTCAAAACTAACTTTTGTTTTAACATGTGGATTTTTAAAATACAAATGATTAACATTGTAATTATTGTCAGTAAAACATGTGGATCAGCGCAGATTATTTTCTTCTTATCAAGTTTAAGTATGGAAAAACATATTTTGCAACTAATGAATGATATCAGAAGAGTAAATTTAGCATAGTTATACTGTACTTTTGTATACCACTAAAAGGCTTTGTTAATGAAAATGTCTATATTTCCACTAAATGAATGATGAAACAGAGACTTAACATTTGTTTCTTATAGAACATTATAAAGGCAATCAACCTAATAATGCATTTGATGTGATACAAAAAACAAAATCAGTATACATGTAGTTCTGTGTACTTTACAACATGAACACTTATGGGGCAAAAATAGCAATTCCTCACATTTTTAAATAAAAGTTCCTTCCCAGAGACAAATAACTGATCATTTATTTTTCAAAACACTTTTGCTAGAGCAGGAAGCATATTATAGATCATGAAAAATGTAGATAATACTTTTTTAAATGTTCCAAATTGAATTTTTTGTGCAATCAAAATGTGTGTTAACACCATTTTGTAACGTCCGAAACGAGCTCACAATACCATACAAAAGATTCTGTAAATGGTAAACAAAATACAGGAGTTGTTGCAGCAGGTAGTGTTTCAGTTCCACAAAAGAAAGGTTATTGTTCCAAGTAGATTAGTCATATCATTCACTATATCAAGTGTCTTGTAAAACTTTAGTGGTTACAAATTAGCTGAGAAAAATCGATGAAAAATTGGTGAAAATGTGGATTTGGGGCAGACTAAGCATCTAAATGTTGTTAAAGCATCATGTATTTTGATGATTATGTTTCATTTACATGATCTAAATGAATAATAATAACCATATATTATCATTTTGAAAATAAACGCACTAAAATATCAATTTTGTGTTAACAATTACCCCATGTAACGTCCGAAACACATTTGTTTACATTGGTTGATCTCAAACATTTGTTTTGGCAATTAATTACCCAATTCATGTGTAACTTTGTTTAAAAATGAATACTATTTTATATTATGATGATTGATTCATATAATGTGCCCTTTCCTGTGACTTATGAGCTTATAAGTTACATTTTTTGTTTCGGACATTACAATTGTTTCGGATGTTACAAATGTTAACGGAAAGTTAATTTTGAATATATAATCATAACGCAATAAGCTATTACATTATTTTTTTCTGTGTTGGGAAGGTACATCAAGTCTCTTCAAAACTGAGATAAATAATTGTTTGTGTTATCCCCCTTTTAAAAATTATTTCTAAAGAAATATTGTTTCGGACGTTACAAAATTGTTTACGGAAAATGAGAGCATGTGTGCATTTCATGTTTTTTTTTTTTTTAATCGCTGGCTTAAGAAATCAGTCATTTCCCTTTTAGGCAATATGATGAGGAAACTGTTAGTTCAATTTTCATACTGATATCATTTCAATAAATTATGATACTGGTAGGGGTAATGAGGGGTTAAATTGTTAACGGAGGATGTAACGTCCGAAACACCAATTTTGATGGCATTGTACTGTCAAAATATTACTTTACATATTAAGCGCCGTTAATTTTCTGAAAGTTTAACTCACAATCGTTCATAATTATCAACAAATAAAAAAAACAAAAAATCTGTTAGTGTTTTTTCATACCTGAACATAATTGAACCCATTTTTGGTTGACAAATTTCCGTTAACAATTGGCCCTTTAGGGTTATCTGACCTAAATAAAGGGAAGTCCAAATATTTTTGTTAAGGTATGGGAGATCAATCTAGGTGGATGCTGTGGCATAATGCTACATATGATCGATTATGATATTGTGCAGAATCGATATACAATAAAGCTCACACAGTAACTATCAAACGGAAACTACTTTGAACGGTGTCCTAATTCTAGTCAAGCTGTCTAAACGCCACATGGTGTCATAATAGTGGGATTTATTTGAACTGTTTGCTGAGAGGATGAACTATTGACAACACTCCAGCGAAAAAGTGAAATTTGACGTCGAATTTGCGGCAGTCAGACGCTCGGTACGTACAATTGACTTACTTCAGTCCCACACGCTTACTTCAGTGTTATAGATATGGCGACGGCAAAACCGACATATCAGATATCACCACCAGAGCCGTTCGATTTCAGTTGTCCACACGAATGGCCGAAATGGATTAGGAGGTTTGAGAGATTTCGACAAGCCTCCCAACTGAGCAAAAATGAGGATCAAGCCCAAGTGAACACTCTCATTTATACCATGGGTGACCAGGCAGACAATATTCTTGCTTCTTTCAAGTTGACTGAAGAACAGCAGACAAGCTATGAAACGGTGCTCAGATCGTTTAACAAGCATTTCGTGAAGAAACACAATGTCATCTTCGAGCGTGCAGTGTTCAACCAGAGAAAGCAGAAGCCAGGTGAGACTGTTGACTGTTTCATTACAGACTTGCATTGCTTGAGTGAGCATTGTAAATATGACATGCTGAAAGATGAGATGATTCGAGATCGCATCGTAGTTGGACTGTTGGACAGAAAACTTTCAGAAAGGTTGCAGTTGGACGATGCTCTAACCCTGGAAAAGGCGGTAGAATTGTGTAGACAGTCTGAAACAATCAAACGGCAACAGAATGAGCTATTTCAGGACCATGTCGATGCACCAGCAGCAGTGGATGCAGTCGGGGGTTTCAAACCCAAGTTCGTAAAAGGACAAAGGAACTGGCAGAAACCAAGGCCACAGGCAAACAACAAGAAATGCGGCCGCTGTGGTAGGACTCCGCACAGAAGGGAAGAATGCCCAGCGAGAGATGCAAAATGCTACAAATGTGACAAAACGGGACATTTTGCGTCGGTCTGCAGATCAAACAGCGACATTTCAGAAGTAACAACGACGTTATCTTCAGCATTTCTGGGTGCAGTCGAGTTGGGTGAATCGAGTTCGTGGGAGGTTAGCGTTGAAATGGATGGTGTGCCACTCGCAATGAAAGTAGACACGGGGGCATGAAACATTTGCCAGATCTTTCAGCGTACCCCTGCAGAAGCCAGCCAAAATCTTGTATGGACCAGGAAAGATGCCATTAGATGTTTGCGGGATGTTTGAAGCAGAAATTTCCGTAAACGATCACTGCAGCAGAGAGAAAATCTACGTTGTCAGAGACGTGGAGAAGGGGCTACTGGGCCGACCGGCGATTGAATCACTTCGCGTCATCACAAGGATAGCTGAAATTCAGGAGGATTATCCGCAACTGTTCGGAGGACTCGGGCAGATGGCGGAACCTTACTCCATCGAGTTACGCGAAGACGCCCAAGCGTTTGCACTCTTCACACCACGAAGGGTACCCCTGCCATTGATGGGCAAGGTTAAGGAAGAACTCAAAAGAATGGAAGAGATGGAAGTCATCTCCAAGATAACAGAGCCCGCAGAATGGTGTGCCGGCATGGTTGTGGTACCAAAACCCAATGGCCAGGTGCGAATCTGTGTGGATCTCACGCAGCTCAACAAAAGCGTTAAAAAAGAGACACACCCACTACCGGCAGTAGACCACACATTGGCCCAATTGGCAGGGTCCAAAGTGTTCTCCAAGTTGGACGCGAACTCCGGATTTTGGCAAATTCCACTTTCCCCAGAATCGGCTAAGCTCACAACATTTCTCACGCCGTTCGGAAGGTATCACTTCAACCGGTTACCATTTGGAATCTCCTCTGCGCCAGAACATTTCCAGAGAAGGATGTCACAAATCCTAGAGGGATTAGAGGGCATTGTGTGCCTTATGGATGACATCTTGATCTATGGACCGACAAGAGAGGTCCATGACCAGAGACTTCGGGCAGCAATGAAGCGCATCGAAGCAGCAGGAGTGACCTTGAACGTTGAGACTTGCAGATCTTGTGCAGAAGTGTGACGCCTGTATCAAGCAGCGCACAAACAAAGCAGAACCAATGATCGCAACTCCAACACCAGAAAGGCCATGGCAACGCGTAGCGACAGATCTATTCCAGTGGGACAAGAAGCAATATCTCCTGGTGATAGACTACTTCTCGAGATACATCGAGATCGCATTGCTGAGAGAGACGTCTTCAGAAGCAGTGATTACTCAACTGAAGTCCATTTTCGCGAGACATGGCGTTCCGGAGGTCGTTATGTCTGACAACGGACCTCAATACGCATCGTCAGCATTCGCGAAATTTGCAGAGACGTATGGATTCGAGCATGTGACTAGCAGCCCTCGCTTTCCACAGAGCAACGGGGAAGCGGAGAGAGCTGTAAAGACAATCAAAAACCTTCTGGACAAGGCGAGAGATCCATATCTCGCAATGCTAGCGTATCGGTCGACAGCACTCGCGACAGGATATTCGCCATCACAGCTACTGATGGGACGCCAACTGCGTTCGACACTCCCATCACATCCAGACACTCTAGCGCCCGAATGGCCAAACATCGGAGAATTTCGTGACCGTGACAAACAATACAAAGAGCGACAAACCGAAGAGTACAACAAACGTCACAGGGTCATAACTCTACCGGAACTTCGTCCAGGAGAGAATGTCTGGCATCGAGAGCTGATGCAGCCTGCAACCATCATCAGCGCGGGAAGAACACCACGGTCATACATTGCCTCCACGCCGAGGGGCATACTCCGACGAAACCGGCGAGCCTTTGTACCGCGGCAGAATGACAACGAGCCTCTAGATGACGAGGTGCCTCAAGATCTTCCAGCACGCGAGCCAGAGGCGATGCCTGAGCAAGAGCGAGAACCGGATCAGCGGCGGTTTCCTCAGGGACCGTCATACAGAACCGCGAGCGGAAGACTTTCTAAACCGCCGAACAAACTAGATCTATAGATTTATAAGATCTTTGACTTTAAAGGCCACAAACCAAATTGGGATTGGATTTTGGGAAACAGCTAAACATGAACGTTAATAGCATTTTGGTCGATGGATAGACAACATAGAATACAGTCTGGACTCGAAAGTTAGAAGTATAAGATTTGGCTTTAAAAGATTGGTTTTAAGAAACCGTTTTGAAAACATTAAATTCATAATAATTGAGAAATAGGATTTTGGATTTAAAAGAAAATTATTCAAGATGCTGAATATGAAGTTAACAGGACTGTTAAGAAAACTGTTTATTAGAACATGGAAAACAGTTAACCACGTGGACTATAGTATTTGGGAAATAATGTTTGGGACTTTTTAATGCCGTGGAAAGGGAGATGTGGCATAATGCTACATATGATCGATTATGATATTGTGCAGAATCGATATACAATAAAGCTCACACAGTAACTATCAAACGGAAACTACTTTGAACGGTGTCCTAATTCTAGTCAAGCTGTCTAAACGCCACAGATGCTATAAGAAAATACAAAAATAAGTCTTCAGTTCAGTATGTTTTTAAAAATACAGGCCCTCAAAGTGCCATTAAGCCTTTTGGCACCTTTAAAAAAACCAGAGCCATATCTAGTTGCTCGATCGGCCACCAAACAACTGACAATCTTTTACTGGCAACGGGTCGGTCAAGCCCAGTAAGCTCAATGTACGGTCAAGAGGGATTCTATTTCTTATCTTATATCCCTTTCATATTAGTCTGATTTTCCCCGGATGCATCCAGATGCATTCGTAGAAGTGCGCGATATGAAAGGTCAATAGGAGAAAATCTAGAGAGATAGCCGATAGAAAGAGTAGAGTGGGTTCAAACCCAGGACCTCCTGTGCATGAGGGTTAACACTCTTACCGCTAAGCCACCATGCTCGGTTAAAATGCTCTGGTGAAATGAGCCGAGTAAAGTGCATCAAATTAGGTCATCCGGACAGTATCATAATTGCATGTGTTCGTATGCGAGTGCAGCTGGCCCATCGAGCCAGTGATTACACAATTGTACCACTTTCCCACTTTGGGCCAAGGCACGCTGAGCAAATTAAATTCTCCTGTGAAATAAGCTCAATATGAATGGCATATGCAGACAAAATGTCGTTTACACCTTTGTTTACTGGAGACAAATTTTATTGGTAATTTCACAGATAGAAGCAATATTTCAAGGATTGCTGTTGATTAATAAAAGATTGAGGAACTTCTGTATGTTTACCTTGACTTTTACAAGCCCTCCATAGGGTCCTACTTGAGGCTGCCACACCCCCAGGCAATATCCATAGGGATACAATACTAGATGGAAAGAGAGGCAGGATAAAGAGTTGACATTGTCATATAAATCATAAATAGAAAAAGAATTACATTCTTGACACTTGCACTGGGCCTGGGCCAGTGAAATTGCACATCGGGCCAGCAAAAATATATAAAAGTCAAATTTAAGTAGCCCGATCGGGCAAGCAGAATTTCAACCCCTCATTGAGAAAATTTGAATAATCTTGTTTTCTTCCATGTCATGCTTCATCTATAATTACAGGTTTGATCAGGAAAGAGTGATATTTTAAATAGTAAAAAGTTTACTCATGAAATTTCACTGTACTTGTTTAATGTGGGCATGCTTTGTGGAAAGCCACCTTCCTTAATAAAACTTTATTTTTTCTACTTGTGTGAGTCCTTATAAGTTACTGGCAGGCTGTGAGCCAAGTGAAGAAATGGTATTTACAAAAATAAATATTGTAACTTAGGTGCTTGCTGCATGACATGGTTGAATCAATTTGATTAAAACAGCTCACAAACAGAAACATTGCCAATGAATACTTGAGTACTTTTTTCTGAATTTTGTTGGGGGAGTGGAGAATGATTCCTCTCCAAGTGCGCTTGATAACAGTAATGCGTGTGAGTCAGTGAGTCTACTGGGCTAGTAGTGGCAGAAAATAATAGGAAAATGTCTGATACTTTTAAATTTTAATGACATCTTCAAAATGTGTATGAATCATTTCTTTATTTAAAAAAAGTTTACATTCACACCAGGTCCACTGTCACTCAAGGCAGTGGCAGGTATTACAATCAAATACATACAAGACAACATAATACAGCTTACATCAAAGGTACATATCACTCAATTCAACATTGCATACAAAATCTAGGCCATCAAATAAGAGATTAGACCTTTATCCAAATAAGTAAACTAAAGAAAAATTTAAAGTATACTAAAGATTGATCATGTAATTTGAATATAGAGAAACTGACCAGATATCATTTAAATGAAAAAGAGCCCAAAAAATGGGATTTATCCGGGATTCCAACCAGAGACCTCCAAATTGCTAGACCGGCGCTCTACTGACTGAGCTATAGAAAAAACCTAATGCAGTGCTCAGCCCTGAAACCCAGGAGAAATCCCATTGTTTATGCTCTTTTCATACTAATATTTATTTACATCCATTCTGTACTTTTTTCATTTCTATTTTATCTAAACTATTCTGAAATTATCCTTGATTATTATTACTATTAATATAAAACAAAATATCAAAATTTACTTCATAAATATCCATCACAAATACTTCCATTTTAAACTAAATCATAAACAAATTAAATACATTATCAATTGAATGTTTCATTCCAATTATAATTCTTTGTACTATTTCATTTATATTTGTATATATTCAAAGCAAGTCAATATTGTCTTTCATTTCATTGACAAATAATGACAAATTATGCAATGAGTAAGGATCATATAAAAGATGATAATGTGTGTTATATATATATATATGAGGGTAGCTTTATCTAAAAAATGATGAAATGGCATTTATCGTTTTTTGCATACAAATGTATGTACATTTATTACATTTAGCAAGTCTTGAAATTAAAATGACATATTATTCTTTTCCTGGCCGGACAAACTTAAACCTCATAAGGTATGTTGCGGTTACACAATTGTATAAACCAGAATTTAGTGGCCCTAACAATCAAAATCGACACAGTGAGATGTCTATCGATTCGATTGACTATTTCCAGCGGTCCAGGGGTACTTTTGAGGCCTTACAACATAACTGAATAAAAAATTGTTTAGTGGAACTTTACCTTTTGTGTAGAAGAACCTGTAAATGAATTCCTGTCTAAGCATGTAAGCCTTTTCTTGAAGTAAAGATCCCTCTAACTCATCTGGACCCACACCATATTCTAGATAATGAAAGAATTCAACATTAGGGCAATTCCACAAAATATGTTACCCAAGGGTGGAAAAATGAAATCTCATAAAGTGTGATCAAATTGCAAACATTTTACTCTTAGTGCATGATTTTCCATACATAATGTCTGTGACGTTTAAAAATTTTTCAATTTTTTCAATTTTTTTCAATTTTTGAATCACAAAACAGCATTGTACCTCATCAAAAATATATATTATTGTTTCTAAATAGTTAAACATGATTTACAACACATTCTCTTGAAATTATCCAAATTTGTTCAACAAAATATTGCTATTATTTATATAATTGTTTGCTAAATACTATGCATTTCAGAATTTGATTTTTTCCCTAAAAACTGTTTGATTACATATAATGTACCATGCAAAAAGTTTCATGCACATTGGAACAGTTTTTGTGGGTTATTTCTGGGTATAGAAAAAGTGGACAAAAGTGTAATGTCCATGACGCTGAAAATGTAATGTCCGTGACGCAGCATTTTGTTGTCCAGATCACATACTGTATGTCTGGCCCGTTTCGCATAAATCTAACTTGAATTCAATTTATCATAACCTTGTCTATAACTTGGTACCTAAACCACTTTTGCTAGGTCTCAAAACTCACAGACTTTTGCAAAGATGTCTATGAATGCAACAAGTCATGTCCAAAATTTGTAATGTCCGTGACGGTGCACATTTTGCAGAATTACTCAATAACGAATTGGATATTTGTTTGCATACTAAGCCTGGCTATAGATTACAGAAGCCATGACGTCATAAAAACATTTTTTTTTAATTTTCCAATTTGGACTTCATTTTCAGAAAGAGCATAACAAATTATGTCCAAATACCGAAATCAAAGGAAAAGGTTACGTATTTGCTGAGATATGCCCATCCAAATGAATTTTACTTCAATGGGCAATCAGTGTTATAGTGCACTGGTTCCTAAATTTAGGAACCAGTGCACTATAACACTGATTGCCCATTGACAACAAAAATCATTCAGATGGGCATATCTCAGCCAATACGTAACCTATTCATTTGATTTTCGGTATTTGGACATTATTTGTCATGCTCTTTCTGAAAATGAAGTCCAAATTTGAAAATTCTAAAAAAAAATGTTTATGACATCATTTATGACATCACACTTCACCACTCTATTGCTTTGTAATCAAAGTAAAAGTTAGACATTAGCTAGAGGCTATGAATTAGTAGTAGCATTGGAAAGTCATGAAAATTCTCTGATTTGTAATATCTGTGACTATGGAATTGCCCATTAACAATAAATAATTTAAGCACACTCTATCTTAAAGGGATAGTTGAGTTTTGGTATAGAGGGCGCTACACACATTTTTTTTGGAGAGATAATGAAAAACTGAGTGTCAAATTCGAAAGACCATACAATTTTAATGACAGAATAAACTTTATTTGATCAAAATCAGTTCAGAAATAGCTGAAATATCCATTTAAACATATCCATTTGTAATAAATTGTGGGGCCCCACAATTATTTTGATAGTTTTGAACCAGCTGTTAAATCTTTTTTTTAAATGCTTCCTCTTTTCAAAAATTTACAAAAGAGGTTTTTAAATAGTTGTTGATTATCTCTCTATCTAATCACTATTTCAGCAAAACATCACATGCACAATATTTTATTTTATATGGTTGAAACCGACGAGTGTTCAGAGAGTGCCCTCTTGAGTTTTAACGGCTCTTTTTGAATGATAACAGGCTTTTTACTTAGTCATTTGTAATTTTGTATTCATTTCGGGCATGGTGAGAGTTATAAACTATTAGTTTATAATGTAATGGTGCAGGTTTTGGTTACTAAAATTCAGTTTGACCAAAACTGTACTCTCTTTACCAGAACTCAACTATCCCTTTAAATATCTAACCCCTGCCACTGAGAGTTTTAAAAAAGACATTTCAAAGAGAAGGTAGCTAAAATGTGGTGATAGGGTGTGGGGGCTACAAAACCCTTCCTCCACCCCTCCCCCCTCCCTCAAGAAAATGGCAATAATTATGCTAAAACATGATGATTAAGTTTTTTTCAAGTAATTTTTTAATAAAACGTCTCAGCAAGTATTTCTGCCTATAATGAAGCTTAGAATAAGATTTTATCATCAATCTAAATCCCCTTTTTTCCACTTCTGAAATATTAATGAATTAGTTTGGCCGGATATGTTATGTTACTTCTTCAAAGCTGCTATGAAGCTTTAACTGAGTGTGCTGAATGATTACTGAGCACTTTCCCTCTCTCTTTAATAACAACATTGTTTTATTCTGATCAATATTTAAACACAAAATACCATACCTTTTTGGCATTTCACCTGCCATATGGTGTCCACATAACAGATTTCTCTAAATTTCTGGCATGTCTTGGCAACTCTTGCCAAATCCCTGCCTGGCAAATTGATGAAAATAGTTGTTAGGAGCTCTGGAGGCAACGACTCAAGATCCATTTTTTTTGTTTTTTCAATATGGCCGTTGATGCAAGAATTTGTCCTCCTTTTAACCCGCAAGCGGGATCTGCATGATTAAATTAATTAAAGAGGATGTAATTAACATAATTTTGTCATCAAAGAGCAGAACAAGTTTTGCTGGCAAACATGCACATTTAGGGGAATATATTATTTCATAGAAATAATGAAGGATAATTAAGACCAAGAATCTTGAGACAATAATATTACTAGCACAAGCATAAATTGTCAGTAGCTGCATGCATTATTTGTTTATAAATAGCCTATCATTTTATGTATGTCCACATGCATGTCTGTGCAAGACTGACTTTTCATTTAGGATTTCATAAAACACATTCTAAGGTTCTATGACATACAAAATGCAGGTTGATTTCCATTTATTAGCATTGTTAACTGTTGTATGTTTTGTAGAACATATTTTTAAAACAATGTTTTAAAATAAATATTTCAAGACAAAATGTTTACAAATATATGATGTGTACACTAAACAGAAGTCAACATGCAATTTCCATGCATCAGTGCTCACATTGTATAATATAGTAAAAAGACAAGTTTTGCAAGTCATAGATCTGTAGGACTACCTATAATAAAATATGGATTGTATTACTCCTGTAAAGCCACAGTTGCAGAAGAATGACACTATGAATGATATAGCTAACAAAGATAATTTGGACGTTCCGCATTTTTATGCGGTCCTACCGATCACAGTGAACTCCGCTAAGCACTACGAAGAGCTTTAAAAAAATAAAAATAAATTGCTTTTAGGCGCGCACGTAGGCATAGATGAGGTACGGTAGCTGACATCCATGATCGATGTCAGACGATCAAGAAGATCGATATTGGCAATTCCACAGTAACTGACGTAACAATGTTGGATTTTCACAACATTGTTATTTTAATTAAGTAAATAAAGATAATCCTCGGGTTATAAGTTGACATAGGTCAATGGCGTAATGTGGTCGGACTGATTGGGGGGGGGGGGGGCATGAAAAATTATTGGGGGGCACACCTTATGTATTTCTTTGTTTTTGTCGAGCCCACCGTAGGTGGAGGGAGACTAAGGGATCCAAATTGCACCGACTGCACGCCCCCCCCCCCCCCCCCCCCCCCCCCCGAAGAAGATCGATATGGGCAATTCCACAGTATCTGACGTAACAATGTAGGATTTTCACAACATTGTTATTTTAATTAAGTAAAGATAATCCTCTGGTTATAATTTGACATAGGTTAATGGCGTAATGTGGTCGGACTGATTGGGGGGGGGGGGGAGGGCATGCAAAATGATTGGGGGCACACCTTATGTATTTCTTTGTTGTTGTCGAGCCCACCGTAGGTGGAGGGAGACTAAGGGATCCAAATTGCACCGACTGCACCCCCCCCCCCCCCTCCCCCGCCCGGCAAAAATGACAGGCAATGACAACTATGGGCGTCGATACTAACGTAATACCTATTCATCAGGGGGGATGAATGAATAGATCATCCCCCCCTGATGAATAGATATCAATGACAGATCTACGCCCATGAAGACAACTTCCTTGACTAATTTCTTCAAGCCAAATACACCCATTCCATTAATTCACGATGCATAGGATAGGCCTACTAATTATCATCATGATCAAGGGACCTGTGTCATGGGCCTAGTCACCCGGTAAGTTGAAACAAGGCATGCCAATTCAAGTTTGGTTACAAACAGATGCAGGGTTGGAAAGTTATCAACCATTATAGAGTCTTGCAGGTAAACTTTCACATTTGACCTTTGACCTACATATGTGACCTTTGACCCCAGAATATCATGGAGGCCAATATAGGGCATCTACCAATCGAGTTTGGTTACAAACAGATGGAGGGTTGGAAAGTTATCAACCCTAATAGACTCTTACCCCAAAACTTTCACAGTTGACCTCATTTTACCTTTGACCTACTTATGTGACCTTTGACCCCAGCATATCATGGAGGCCAATATAGGGCATCTACCAATCAAGTTTGGTTACAAATAGATGCAGGGTTGGAAAGTTATCAACCCTAATAGACTCTTACCCCAAAACTTTCACATTTGACCTCATTTGACCTACTTATGTGACATTTGACCCCAGCATATCATGGAGGCCAATGTAGGGCATCTACCAATCAAGTTTGGTTACAAACAGATACAGGGTTGGAAAGTTATTATAAAACAGCTCTGGTGAATTCTGTAAGGTGATTGGTTAAATCCTGTCACGTGACTATTCATTAAATTTCCACAAACATGCACGACCGTGCAAAACAGGGTGCAACCCCATGCATTACTCGTTTTGGTTGCGCAACTTTTTGCACGGCTGTGACGTCACAATGCTTGTTTACATAGTTCGATCGAAGACGATCTTGCGAAAGTGATAAAAATATGATGGAAATTGCTTCATTTTGTAAATTATCTGTTCTGTAGTAAATAAATGTGTGCAATTTCGTAAATTATATGGTATGTGGTTTGATATTGGGAAGTCTTGGAATGGGAATGCATACAATTCTTTGGTAATTCTCACTTTTAACGAAAAATTTTCTGATTTTCGGCGACTGTGATTGATCTGCTGAGCTGCATGAGTCAAATTCAGTGAAGCGAGTGCAGAAGTGATGATTAATTTTGTAAATTCCTTAACAAATTCACACTCTAGAGAGTAGATAGACTGGGTTACTAATTGTGGCGAGTCTGTTTTCAATAATCCAGCAAAATGAAACAATCCGTGGTTGAGCTTAGTTTTATAAAACTAATAATACAACAGTCTTATTATCGTACATTGTGTAAATGCATGGACTCTCGGCTATGTTAGCTGTGCGCATGCGCACTCGGCGTTGCCTCGTGCACATCGCACAGATAACATAGCCTCGAGTGCAATGAATTTACACAATGCACTCTAGACAGTGTATTATTAGTATATCAACCCTAATAGACACTTACCCCAAAACTTTCACATTTAACCTCATTTGACCTTTGACCTACTTATGTGACCTTTGACCCCCAGCATATCATGGAGGCCAATCATCTACCAATCAAGTTTGGTTACAAACAGATGCAGGGTTGGAAAGTTATTCAAATTTTTGTAAGCGTCACAGACGGACCGACGGACAGACGAACGACAGACGGACGCAATTTGGATCCCTTAGTCTCCCTCCACCTACGGTGGGCTCAACAAAAATGGGCGACAACTGGCGGGACGGGGGAGGGGGGACATGCCCCCCCCCATACATTTGAAAGTGGAGGAGTTTGTCCCTCCTACTTTTTTCATATGCATACATCATTTGCATATTATGATGACATAAATGGTACCCTGGGGTACCAAATGAAAATCCGCCATTTTGGTTAATTATTTATTTATTTTTCAGGGCTGTACACTGGGGTACCAAAGAGTGTAAAATTATTTTTGTTATGCTTTATTTACGTTCAAAATGCTCTCTTTGCGGCCAGGGTAGCGTGCATACAAGCACTGCATGCACAACGCAATACACCAGCGGCGTCCATGATTGCTCTGCGGTACGGTTGTACTTCGGGTGGACACAAGCTGGCGCTACACAACGCGGGATACCGGGGTACAACGGTACCCCAGGGTACTGCGTGTGTCATCATATGGGTCAGAATTTTGAAAAGTGCACTTTTCGGCCCAAACAGGGTAAAATTCAGGCGTACCCCATTATACTGGGAAACTCCATGTGGTTCCATTTGTATTCACTGTTGAAGTAACCCATCTCCAAAAGGCGAACGTCCGTGAGGGATGTAGATATAGATTTAGTACCCATATATCTCACTTATTTTCTGTAATCATTACGGTTGACCAATGTTTTTTTCTTTCTTTTCACAGTCACCCTTTCTTCCGATCCTAGAAGGGAATTCCAGGCGAACATGGCCTTCAACCGGGAAATTAGCGGTCCGGGAAATTAGCGGTCCGGGAAATTAGCGGTCCGAGAAATGGCCCTTTTTTCCTATAATTCTCGTTTTGGCAACCCATTTTTTTCAGTAATAATAACAAAGTTGTATACTGTACATATAAGAAAAAAATGGGATCACTCAAGTAATTTGCAGTAGGTATGACAGATTTACGACTTGTGGCTAGGACCAGGAGCAGAGAAGGTCACAATGTTTAAACAGGTTGAGCCTTGAAGTCAATTACCAGAATTTGTGCAGAGCTATACAAAGGGTTGCTGTTAAGGAGAATGCCCCCACCTGTTGGAAAGCTTACCCCCAGCCTTTGAATATACTTTTTTAGTCTTTTTCTTGACTCCCACAAACATAAACCCCTTTTTAATTGAGGAAAATAGTCGCGGTAACGTCCAGACGTTGTCAGGATGACATTCTACCGCGTTTGTATTAAAAAGGTCCGATCAGGGTAACATCCTGACAACAGCGCGGTAGGATTTGACCTAGTCGGGCTAGGGTAATAGCGCGGTAACGTCCAGACGTTACCAGGATGTTAAGCTGATAAACATTGTATTAAAAAGCGCGCAGAATGTTACCCGGGTAGAGGACGTCATGGCCGTAAAAAATGTAAACAATTTCCCGCTAACGTATACCAGCGCGCGCCGATTAGCACATGTCACGCCAGCTGGTCGCATGATGAGAGAGGTGCGATTGCTATAGTAACCTACCCGTGTAACTCAGAGAAACACTTTTGATTAAAACGCTGCACAACCTATCGCGGCGTATTTTACGACCCTTTTACGACCCTTTTACGACCCGACCTCCACGAAATCCTACTCGGGTAAAAGCGAGGTAGAAAACAAGTTCTCCAATTAAAAAGGGGTTATATATTGTGAACTGGCTTTTCATGTGTATTGTTTTATTGAACATAACTATACAAAAAAAAACACATAACTCTGCCCCAAACACTGGCACACCCCCCAAAATAAATGACCCCAATGCTGCCGCCCATTTTTTTTGGACAAACTTTTTAAACATTGTGTTTCTTGTAGTCATAAAAAATGCGCCCAAACATGATCTTACACAGGCCCTGAGTTCACATGTGGTTGTGAGTTTGGTATATATGCATGCCCACTGAACCTTGGCTAATATATATATATGGTATGTCTCCTCATAACTCCCCAAAATAGCAACTGTGTGTGCATGGGTACAGACAGTGTTTTTGTTCATTCACAAGGGAACCGGAACGAACCGGGACCCGTTAATCATTTTTTATTTCTACGAGCCGGGATCCGAGACGGGATATTTGTTTTACCTAACAGCATTACTTTCTTTCCAAACGAAGATTGAATAGAAGTAAATTATGTTCTTCAGTTAAAATGCGACGATCTATTTGTGCAAAAATGTTGTGACGGAGATGACGCATTAAGTAACAGTGTTAGTTAAAGTTAAAGTCTTTCCCATACCAATGTTGGCACATAAGGCAGCGCCTATCTCCGTTTCAATAGCCCTAGGCCACACGTCTACTAAAAGAAGGGGGCTAGTCCTCTGGTATTTAAACTTGTGTGATTAACAGTGTACATGTTAATAAAACAGTGTATGTTAATAAAACCCCAAAAAATATATGTATACATACTAGCCCCATTAACACTTAAAGTGCCAGGGATTTTAATGCTCTATGGCATTTGTGTGTATTGTAATAATGCACTTATCAATTGTATGACGCACCTAGCGACCCCCGGGGATGGTGCGTCATGGTTGGGTCATTTACCAAAACATTTTTTATGCATGTACCGTCAAATCAACCTTTGGTCCGTCATATCATGACGAAAGGGGTGCGTCATTGTCAGTCAGTTTACCCTTGTGTGTCAATTTGCATGCACTGCTGGAACTGCGGGCCGGGCAGCGCTAGCGTGCAATCTACGCTACACCGGCGGTGCGCTCCCGGCCCCGAGCTAGCGCTAGCGATAATGCCTGAATTTCAGCTGCATTGTCATTTGCGACTACATTGTATGACGATCGATTTAACAATTTAAATTCATGGTTCGTCCAAATCAAGAGATGGTCCGTCACATAAGTCACCGTATGTACCGTCATGTGTTTGAATGGTCAGTAAAAATGTTGACACGGGGGTACGTCCACCCCTACAAGACAAGGGGTTAACAGCATGCTGCATTAACCCCTTACTCCATTGCCTTGAGAAAAGCCTGATAGTCAGCTGCTCAGACTCATTGTCCAAGTAAACACTGGGGAATTCCCCTGTCTACCTAGCCTTAAAACCAGATGTTTTTCACACTATTGATCAATTTGATGTTGTGTATGTCTGTATAAATTGCATAATATGGCTTTGGCCTTTGTTCAACAAACAATTATAGCATGCCTTCATTGAATCATTGTGTTAATCTTATAAGTAGTTCAAAGCTGGTTGTAAAGAATTCCTAAGGCTTAGAGTCACAAATTGACCTATATACTTTGGAATGCGATACAAAAGCCACATGTATTGACTATTGTCTTGTCCAGACACCTATTGAAATGCTGCACCCCTGCAAATAGTACAAGTCAGAGTACTTTGCAGAACCCATTGTCAGTTAGGTCATTCAGACACTAATCTACGAAATAATCCCTTCAGCCTTTTGATAATACTGGCTGGCAGACAAGCCTAAACATGTAAACAACTGTTCTAAAACTTTTAGTTGAGGGCTGCACAGTCAGAAAGCTCAAGCTCAGATTGGAGCTTCAATTCATAGATCAAATATTTTAAAAACTGGAATTTAAAGTGCTTCTGACATTGGAAAGCTCATGTAAGTTTGAAATTATATTCAATTCTAACCCCCTGTCATGTTAAGTTTGATTAATTGGTGAGATTTTAGCTAGAAATGATTTTATGATTTTTGCCAGTCTCACAAATTTGTTTACTGCAGCCTGCCTATGAGAGTGGCCACAGAGTGGGGTACGTCATGGTAACCCAAATTTCTGACTCACATCTATAGGACCAATGACGCACCATCCCCGGGGGTCGCTAGGTGCGTCATACAATTGATAAGTGCATAACCCATAAGTGCATAACTCGCTTGGCACTGTCTTTAGCATCGCGCCAAACAATATTTCCCTAATCTACAGATATAACACACAGAAAGAAAGTGGAGAAATAGTTTTGATTTTCACGATCTCACGATGGTCGAAAATATACACTTATTGAAGAATTACCCTTTTATGCATCTAATGTTTTTTTTTTGTGCCGTCAAACTATTGGTATCCGGTAATATTAATAGGACACAGTAACTCAGTGACACTGACACTGACAGTAATATGTATAAACAAAAAGAGATGAGGATAATTTCTTCATTTCAAGCTATCAAATAAAATTTTTAAAAGGGCAGAATCTAGCCAGTAATTGTGATAACAGCAGCAGATCTACAAAAGACAAATACACCGCGGCATTTTATTACAACATTGCAGCATAATAACGCGGCAAACGACGGATATATAAATAAACTTACATAATATTCCACGGAAATGTTCGCACGGGTGCAGCCGGAGCTCTGGAGCTGGGCCAGGCGTCAGGCGAGCTGCGCTGGGCCCCGTTCTGCTGACATGACGAATCGGTACCTATGTGGCAATTATGAACAAATCATAAATCTTAGCCCCGATCATATCATACTCGATCTATAATCTACACTATATCAACCCAGTGATCCACAAAGTGCAGGATTTCCCACAAAGCAATATAAGATGAGCAATGCAAACACACAAAAATCAGCTCGCATTTCCGACTGGATCGGAGTCGAATACTGTATCTACCGCGTATATTGCACGCACGGTATAGGTACGCGCGCATATATCGCATGCGTACCGTACCGGCCGTACGTACACCGCGCCTGGCCTGGCCGCGCCGGCGCTTGCTCATTGGTTAGAAGTAATTCTGTACGGTATTATCCGGGATCCGGGAATCTTCTTTATAAACTTACTATTTTTGTGCACTTCGTATAATTATTTCGTATCATGATTATGATTGGGCTGCCCCGAATTCGTTTCACTTTATTGATAGGCCTACATGTACCTTATCTTTCTTGTAGCTGGCACATCACCATACATGCACCATCATAACCACCGCCAAGCACCGGCCACCACCACCACCACCGCACCATCACCATCATGCACCACCTCCACCACCACCTTCATCACCATCATCGATCATCACCAGCAACATCATCATCATCATCACCATTATCATCATCCATAAATAATAATCCTCCTCATCATCAACCTTATAGTATAGATTTGTTGTATTATCTACTTTTGTCATTTTTCGCGATCATCCAGCTGTTTGGTGGTTGGCCTGGAACTGGAAGGAGGGGCTGATAGTGATACGGCAGTTCTGTTATAAAGGGACTCTATGTACAGTGCGAGGGGGAAAAAAAGAAACCGGAAGTTTAGTAGAATATAATTTCACAACTATATTGACATATATAATTATGTTGATAGTGCATGTATCAAGGTAAAACTTGATAAATTGCCTGATACACTTTGATCGCTTTTCACCGAACGCGACCTTATTACCCAAAGGCATGCAAAACTACCCGTGTCCAAGTTTGCAGCGTTTCAGGGGCGTCGATCCGTTTTTGCGATTGGGGGGGCGAAATTTGAAAAAAAAAAAAATTCCAGAGTGACCACAGAGAGAGCAAAAAGCCCCACATTGGAATGCCCGGATATGCGCTCATCGAAAGTGTCTTCATGTCTCGAAGACCTGACTTTGGGGGTCACCCACATTTGGGGACAATAATGGGGGTCCAGGGGGCGGAGCCCCCGGAAGCTTTTAGATTTCAGACATTTGCAACTCCTATCATGGGTGTTAAAATTGTATAAAATAGTGAACCTATACTCGTAACGTATTTTTAAGGGCGTATAGCGAGGAAAATATTGAGCCTTGTACGAGATGGATTCACGTGATCCTATACTATAGAGCCATCGTTATAGTCTAGGGCATTGGGCTCCCATGAAACTAAGCAAGGGCGTAAACAACTTTTCAAAAGTGGAGGAGAGACATTGCGAGGAAGCGAAGCGACCGAGCGGGGGAGGGTGTGGGAGGGGGTGTCCCCCTCCCACAGTAGGGAGCTTTTGTATTTTTGGGCGTGAAATTGTGCGATTTGGTGCACACCCGAGACAGAATGGAACCAAACATACATAATGACAAAGGGAGGGGGACAATCTCCTCCACTTTCAAATGTGGGGGGAAATGATATTCCAATTGGATTTGCGTTCAGCGCATATGGACCGATTTGACTGAAAGATATATTTCAGATTATTTTATTTTCTGTGACGGTGTGCTATCTATAGATGAGGGTTTAATAAACTTTGTTTGAGGTGTGCTTTTGAGAAATTACACTGCCCAACACATTTCGAAAGGTGAGTTCCCACAACCCAATTTAAACTTGCAATATGAGAAACTGTACATGCAAAAAGGAGATTTACAGTCCTTTTCAAACTAAAAAACGGCTATTTTGAAGATTAATTATTGATGAATGTGTCTTTCCCGTCTTTGGCATTATATCACTCGATTTTTTTCTTTCTCATTTTCGGAATTATTGGGGGGGGGGGGGGGGGGGCGAAATGATATGTTCGCCCCCCCCCCCCCCCCCCCCCCAATATTTTCATTGGGGGGGGGGGGGCGACCGCCCCCCTGCCCCCCAGGATCGACGCCCCTGCAGCGTTTGCAGTTGTTTTTACCAATGCATGCGAACATCAGGCAACAGGATGCAGACCGATTCACAAAAAGAAAACTGCCAACCGTTGGACACGGGTGGTTAAAGGGGTAATTCAGTTGTGGTATAGAGGGCGACGCACGAAATAATTTTGTTGCGAGATAATGAAAAACTGAGTGTCAAATTTGAAAGAGCATACAATTTTAATGACAGAATAAACTTTATTTGATCAAAATCGGTTCAGAAATGGCTGAAATATCCATAAACATAACCGTTTGTAATAAATGTGGGGCCCCATAAATATTCGATTATTTTGAACCAGCCGTTAACATTAAAACAAAAATACTTCCTCTCATTTCAAATATTTAGAAAAGAAGTTTTTAAATAGTTATTGATTATCTCTCTATCTAATCACTATTTCAACAAAACATCACATGCACAATATTTTATTTAAAATAGTTTTCAACCGAATGACACCGGCCATGCAGCATGTGGTCTCTATACATCTGCGGCCGGGTTTTTATTCATAATTCAATGCAAAGAGAGAGTCATTATGCGAACAATGGTTTCCTATTCCGTAGTCAGGCCTTTGCACACAATTAAAGGATAATTCCGGACGATTTTAAAACAAATACAGTATATTGGAAATAAATCTAGGGATGTGCTTGAATATTTTCAGGATTTGACTCACTTTGGTTGATTTCTAAGATATTTTTCTAATGTCATTAATTCTGAGGAAATAATTAAATTTACCGCACACAATCATGAGACCCTTACGTAGCACCCTCACTTTGCTCAATTTCTTGAGTAGGCTTGAATCCGGTGCCACTGCATTGTGATCACTGCATGTGTCATTCATAATAGCCGGTCATGCAGAGCCAGCAAATTCAATAACCACGTTTTCAGAACTGTGTGTCTATTCAAATTCCAATGAAAGCCAAACGTGTTACAATATCGGGCAGACAAGTATTTTCAAACGGTTTAACAATGCAGTTATGCTCAAAGGCACGGTCAATGATCGAGCATTGTATTGGTCAGATCAAAAGAACACATTCGCTGCAGTGTAAAAACATAGATAGGCGCATAGTGAGGGTCGCCACGTCACAAATTGGTGCATTGTGGGATAGAACAAGCTCGCTCGCGAGTTTGTGTCATTAGAATTTCAAAACCAACTATAAGAACCCACAGTCATACTTTTTAAAACAAAATTGTGTTTATTGACCTAGAATATCTGTCTCAATCATTAGAAGCTTGAAATCGTATGGAAGTCCACTTTAATACACGTATAACTTGTATTAAGAATAGCAAACCACATGAGTAACATACTATGAACACCGATATGAATTATGAATAGCGATCCATTAGATTTTAAATCGACCATTTTCTTCTATTATGAATAATGACGATTGGACGAAGACAATATAGCCGTATATAAACAATGACCAGGGGCGGATCTAGCTTTTTGCTAAGGAGGGGGGGGGGGGGGGGGGGGGGAGGTTTGACCCCCGGTTTGACCCAATGACGATGCGGATACTGTGTGGGTCTGGACACATGATGGCGTTTTTATATGCACATCTATGCACATCACATTTTCACTTGGCAGCCCAAGGGGGGGGGGGGGGGGGGGGGGGGGGGGGGGGGGTTAAACCCCCTAACCCCCCCCCCCCCCCGTAGATCCGCCACTGATCACCCATCGTATGCGTAGCGAGCATGCAAAGCGCCCAAAACAACTATTATTTCCCGTTAACTTCCTTTCCCTTGTTATTATGAAAGATGAAAATATACACAGTTATACGTATTTACACGAAAGGTGATACAGGGTGGCGCAGAAAAAAGGAAGAATGATGATGATAAAAATTCGCAACGGTTATACGGCGCCATTTGTCTCATGTTTCAATTAAACTTTTTAATGCGCCCTCTCCGGTCCTTTAATAGGTAGAAAATATGCTTGTTTTTAAACCTTCAAGTTTTGTCAGTGTTGTGATGAACAGGAAAGAGTTCTAGATCAAGAAAGGCGTTGGGAAACTGAAATGAAGGCGCATTATAACAATCATAGTTACCACTGGTGGTGTAGGCCTACGTGGGAGTTGGAGAAGAAGTCCTGACGGGTGTATATTCTAGACATGCATGGGCGTACGAGCATATTTGTTCAGGGGGGCTGGCGTCTTTTGCCCGTATCGGGGGGGGGGGGGGGGGGGTGGATCATGCGCGAGAGCAGAGCGACAAAGCCCGAGGGCGCGTAGCGCTCGGGGGAGGGGAGTTATAATACCCCCTCCCACGGTAGGGAGCTTTTCATACGAAATAATGCAATCTAATGCATACTTTGGATGGAAATTTGATAGACTTAAATTTCAGTAATATGGAATTGTCAAAACAGCCCGAAAGTGGGATGTTGATTGCCCGTATGTGTGGGATGTTGATTGCCCGAATGTGTGATATTGATTGCCCGAATGTTGGATGTTTATTGCCCGAAAGAGAGATGGCGAATGTCCGAATGTAGGACTCTGATTGGCCGTAATATTGATTGGCCAAACGAGAGATGGCGAGTGTCCGGATGTAGGATGTTGTTCGCCCGAAAGAGAGATTGTGAGTGCCCGAATCTGAGATCCCTGATCAGACTGACGTCTTCAAAACGTCGTAAATTGGTCGTAAACTCGTAATTTTACACGTCGTACGTGCGACATCATTATGATGTCTTTCAAAGACTAGTACGTTGTTGCCATTATAATTTGCGTCGTTTGTACAAACTTATGATGACGTCAATTACGACTTTTTACAACGTCCTAACAACGACGTATACGCGGGTGCAAGTTTCTACTATATGTTGATTGCTCGAATGAGAGATGGCGATGTTCCCGAATATGATATGCCGATTGCCTGAATATCGATGCTTTCCGGATCCTAGAGGAGGGAGGGGGGGGGGGGGGGGGGGGGGGGCTGGTGGCCATAATGGTCAGGTTTAACCATCTCCATCACTGTCATTCAGTTATGGAGAAAAAGTTGCCCAAAATATTAACCATATTATTCATATTGAAAACAAAAAATGCTGCCTATTCATTTACTTGCGATTTTTGTGGGACCGGGGCGGTGTGTTGGGAGTTGGGGATCTCCATTGAAGTAGTGTTATACTTCAAAGGGGATGGGGGGGGGGGGGGGGGGGGGGGTCTCCCGTGATCAGCTCCGATCAGCTATGGCGCGGAGAATATGGCGCGAGGCCTTAATTGGTGCGCAGCATTAGCGGGCGGAAGTGTGCCGGGAATAACGTCAATTTGAACGGTGGTCGTCGATCCCTACATCTTACTGCAAACTGATGTCTGAGTGTGGTAGTGTACGTTGTATTGCCTACAATAGTATATCAGTGCATTATACGCGCCTTATAGTTTTAAGCTATATTTTACGCAGGCTTTCTGACATAGCAACAACGCAACCACACCCGGCATGCATGCCGCCCACGCGCGCGATGATGGTAATTAATCTAGGCCTATAGTGTATGGCGCCGGTGGTGCCGTGGCTTTTTGAAATAATTTATTTGTTATGGCAATGTCAAAAAAAGCACTACGCGTCATGCAACCTCATCCCTTTATATCCAGGTACAAGCAGAATGCAAGCGCGGCGCGGAATCAACTCGCACATACTAGCTTCAAAATAACGTTTACCGCACGCCTGCCGCACATACAGTAGTATTCCACGATGCATGTAGTACACATAAAACACGCGCGTACGCGTAAATCGTACTAGCCATCAGCTCTATGCTATGGTACATGTACGGTCACGAACGCTCGTTCAATCGTCGACGTACAGAAGAGAAATACACGCATATATAGTGCACTACTGCGCGCGCGCAAATTTTGGCCTCGTGCCCATTTTTGTAGTCAATCACGCACAATACACATAATATCCTGTCCTCGATCGATAGAGACTTTTCATTGGCTGTGCTTATTATAGTACGGTATACCCGGCCGCGCCGGTGCATGCATGTACTAGTACGTTATGCATGCAACGTATATAATATATGCAATGTATACTGTTAAACCCGGGCATCATGGGAAAAGCTAATTTGCATAGTATATTACCCAGACTGCATCAAGAAGAAACGCCATCTTGACTGGTGATGTGCACATCTTTCAGAGAAAGGTAGGGCATCTTTAATATTATTATTGTGGATTGGGTTAGCAGGTGTGTGAACTCTTTGTATCAAATTATAATACACATTCGTGTATACTATTAGTAAAAATGGTGCGAGAAAGGCACCGAGTCCGAGACTGAGCTGTTTATGTTGTAGCCTCGTCTATGGCTATGCACGTAGTCTGCATAAACTGTCGACTCCACAACTTTAGTTTGTGATGTGTGTGTGTGTGTGTGTGTGTGTGTGTGTGTATGATGATGGGGTGCGTGTGTGTGTATGTGTGTGTACGTATGTGTGGGTATATATACATTACGCAGCTCGCCCAGCTTTGTTCGCTTCGTTGTTCGGAATGTCCGTGCATGCACGTGTTTGTATCGTACTTTGTTTAGTGCGATATACTGTAATTCGTGATGTTTGGCTTGTTTTTGGTAATTGAATTTGCAGTGTCGATATTGCCATTGATATTATTGGCATTGGGCAAGCAGCCTCGGATCGGACTCGGTCTCGGGGTTTCCTAAGTTCGCGCGACTGCAGTGAATGGATGATTGTCGTGACTGTCTACATACACAAACACATGACATGGCACTTTGATTTTGAACGGATAGTCTAACTATAACTATAAGACTATAGCCGGCTAGCGAGAAATTGAACTTGATTCTTTGGAAGCTCCTTCTTAATACTATAGTATAGGCGCCTTAGCCCTTAGACAAAGGGATCGTTGGGACGTTGAGATGAGTAGTATTTATTGCCTAAGGCTTAGCCTTAGGCTAATCCTTATTGATTGGTCAAACTTAACTTTAGAGTTTTACCAATTATTAATTATCACTGATTATCAAAGTACTTAGTTATAGTTATACTTATACTAGTTATACGTACTTATTGATAATTGATTGTCAGTACTACTAGTACGTAGTACTAGCAATTTGGGCAATATCGTGTTGTGAAGTTAAGAATAAGATAACAAAAACAATATAAAATAAATTACCTAATTTAATTAATTTGTCTATTTAGTTTTTAGGGCTTAACTGCAGAATACCCTTTTTTAATTTTTCTAAAAAGTCAGAATGTCCCCCCGGCTGGTATAGTCTATAGACTTATTATGTATGTCAGAAGTTATGAATAAAATCTCTTAAAATCAAATGTTTCATTTTCAACACGGTCAAGATTTAGAAGAAGGCTAAATTACCAAATTGAGCCACTTTTTTTGGTTGTTAGCAGGGGCGTCGGATCACGGGGGGGGGGGGGGGGGGGGGGGCGATGGGGGGATATATCCCCCCAATATTTCAGGTGGGGGGATGGCCTGTATTATCATCCCCCCCAATATTTTGGGTTCAAAAATATATAATAACATTAAAATTAAGGAGCATTGCCCCCTCTCATGAATGGAAGTTGTTACTACTTCTTTAAACCACTTTTTGATAATGCTAAACTGCCCAAATCCAAAATCTTCCGGGGCTGCGCCCCTGGAATCCCCATTAAAGTTATTTGACCCAGTATCAGCCATACGTACTCATTAAATAGTTTTATTCTCTCTTGGCAAACTTTCAGGCGATCCTGGCCCACTGCTCACTAAAATTGAGTATTTCTGGATATTACAAATCCCAAAGTTTCCGGGGGCTTCGCCCCCTGGACCCCCAATAAGCTTTCCAATGTGGGTATCCCTTGACTTATACTATTCAGGGTTCCATCAGGATGATTACAATCGACAGTATTTATCTATCGGGCTAAAATTCATCCATACTTGGACAGTGCCCTCATCATAACAGGATGCTTGCAACGGTGCACTTAATAATCTTGCAATCTCTAAACAGCTAATTCAAAACCCAATTAACTAAAGAATCGTTAACTCTATATTTACAGTCAGATATAGACAACATCTTTATATCTTGATGTTACAAATCCCAAAGCTTCCGGGGGCTCCGCCCCCTGGACCCCCAATAAGCTTCCCAAGTGGGTATCCCATGACTGATGCTATTCAGGGTTCCATCAGAATGCTTGCAATATATATCTATCAG
>JBAMJV010008694.1:0-67035 GCA_037951105.1 Echinarachnius parma
CCACAGGGTACTAAATTAGGCCGCATTATTTTTCACTAACCCATCTACTTTATGCTTTGACCGTAGGAAATACATAGATGATTTGACTTTGGTTGAAATTACTTTGTATTTGTTATTGAATACGATATATTTAAGTTGTGTTAAGCATATAATAATACGAACATTAGTATATCGCACCTACTATACCGTGCGTCCCACAAAAACCTATACACTTTTGAAATGGCTGCCGAATAAAAAATATATGATTCTGGGGGAAAAGTTTTATATGTATGGAAAGCTCATAAACTCAACTTTCATATGATATCAAAAGTCCGAAAATAATTCATGCTTGGGTGAGCACTGCTCACTTTTGTAAAGGGTATGAAAATTAGGTTGCGCAGGAATTAGCCTTCTAATTTGTGAGAGGTAAATCCTTTGGAGCTTACGGAATTGAGGATCAATTGTGATGAGTTTGGGTTTGCTGAGTGAAATTTGTGATCAATTGTGATGAGTTTGGGTTTGCTGAGTGAAATTTGTGGTTTATGGGATTAACATTTTATGCATGAGTGAACAGGAATTGCATTTATTATTGTAGCATTGTAACTTTCCCTGGTAGACTCAGTGGTGTGTTCATGGGAGTCAGGACGGGGTGATGGTACATGGTGCAGGGGAGGTGAAATGTAGGGTAGGACTTTGTTGGGTAGATGGGATAAGGGTCAAGAGGACATGTATGCCCCTCCCCCTACCCCCCCCCCCCCCCCTCTCTCTTTCTCTCTCTCTCTCTTCCTGGGTGTGCTTGTGCATATCTCGACAATTCATATTCGTTGGTCTCCACTCCAAAATATCCAGACCACCTTCCCTTATCCCGAATTCTACCTACATTTCCCAAATTGGACTGGTTGCTATTATCCATTGACACCTGAAATCAATCACAATCTATCAGTCAATCAATCAATACCGTGAATTAGACAATCAACATTCAGCTATCAATCACTTAATCAACAATGTATCAGTCAATCGGTACATGTACATGTACCATCATCCCATCCTGACTCCCATGAACACACCACTGAGACTACCAGGGAAAGTTACAATGCTACAATAAAAAAATGCAATTCCTGTTCACTCATGCATAAAAGTTTGGTTTAATAAACCATAAAATTCACTCAGCAAACCCAAACTGATCGCAATTGCTCATGAATTTATCATATCACCCTCAATTTTGTAAGCTCCGAAGGACTTACCTCTCACACATTGGAAGGCTAATTCCTGCGCAACCTAATTGTCATACCCTTTACAACAGTGAGCAATGCTCACCCAAGCATGAATTATTTTCGGACTTTTTGGTGTCATATGAAAGTTGAGTCCATAAGCTCTCCATACGTATAAACCTTTTCCCCCAGAATCATATAGTTTTTATTCGGCAGCCATTTCAAAAGTGTATAGTTTTCAAAGGATTTACCTCTCACAAATTGGAAGGCTAATTCCTGCGCAACCTAATTTTCATACCCTTTACAAAAGTGAGCAGTGCTCACCCAAGCATGAATTATTTTCGGACTTTTTGGTGTCATATGAAAGTTGAATTTATGAGCTTTCCATACATATAATACCCGTCCCCCAGAATATATTTCTAATTCGGCAGCCATTTCAAAAGTGTATAGTTTTTTTGGGGACGCACGGTAGATATATACTCTACTGCGCTTATAAAAAGCTCCTTTTAAATGAACAAAAACAAATAAAACCAGAACGTACACACAGACAATATTATGGAAAGGCCTGCTTAAACAAAATGAGTTTTTAACGTAGACTTAAATATATCAACAGTTTCAATTTTTCTCAAATAAAATGGTAAGCTGTTCCACTGTTTCGGGGCGACACAAACAAATGCACGATCTCCCAAAGTTATCTTTGTTTTGGCAGAAAATATGGGTAACTCCAAATTATACAAATGAGAATGTGATTGCAACGAAAGTAATTCACTTATATAACTCGGGGCTTGACAATGCATTGCTTTATACACAATCAACAACATATACGTTGTTTAACAGGTAACCAATGTAATGTTTTCAACAAAGGAGTGATATGACAAAACTTTGACGAGTTACAAACTAGTCTGGCACATGCATTTTGTACCCGCTGTAGTTTCATTAATTGCGTATCGGGCAAACCAAACAACAAACTATTACAATAATCAATTTTACTACTTATAAATGCATCTATAAGTGTTTCGGCACTTTTCTTGTCTCAAGTATTTTCGTATACGACGAATATTATAAATCAAATGAGGCTGCTTTGCATGTATATGAAATATGCTGTTCCATGCTCAGACCTGTATCAAACCACACACCTAAATTTCTCACCTTGTTAGATAGACTAACGACAGAATTTCCAACATTAATGTTACTAATGTTTAATTTTGAAACTTGTCTGGGTGTTCCAACAATAAAAAAAATTGTTTTACTGTCGTTCAACTTTAATTTGTTGTAAAGCATCCAAGATTTTATAAATTTAATACAATTTTCCAAAACTAGAATACTACCTTGAGTCTCAATATCACTTGGTGCAAAACAGACATATTATATTTGTGTATCATCTGCATAACAGTGACAATTTTTCAGTTTGAAAATGCTTCTTAATCAGTCCAATCAAATTACTCGTGTAAAGTGTAAAAAGTAAGGGGCCGAGGCGTGAACCTTCAGGCACACCATGAGGGACGGCAATCTCATCAGAAACAACCTCATTAATTGTTATACTTTGCTTTCTATCACTAAGATATGATTTAATCCAAAACAAAACAACACCGTCTATATACCAAAAGATATTTGGAGTGTATTCAACAATGTGCTATGATCAATGTCGAAGGCGGCACTTAAATCAAGCAAAACTAACAAAGTTACTATTGCTGATCCATGGCCATCAGAAGATCATTTTTTAATTCTAAGTAGAGCAGTCTCAGTACTGTGGTATTGTCTGTATGCAGATTGGGTAGGAAGGAAAAGTGAATGGCTCACGAGGTGTTGCAACATTTGTCGAGTGGCAGCACCCACAACTAACTTTGTTATGTAAGGCAAATTACTAATTGGTCTAAGGTTACAAAAACTAGGCTCTAGACCAGGTTTCTTCAAAAGTGGCTGAACCAAGGCTACCTTCCATTTAGATGGGAACTCACCACTAGAAAGTGACATATTAATTAACTTAGTAAACACTGGAAGCAATGTGTCTAAACATTCCGGTACAAGGTTTGTAGGCATTGGATCAAGAGAGCATGACTTCTTGCTAAGATTTACAATCAGTTTATTAACCTCATTTTCAGAGAGGGTTCTAATATTCAATAAACCATCGGGAAATAATACATGACAGGATGAGTTAACAATATCAACATAAGAATCATCTGTCTCATGTAAGTTGTTTAAACAAACTTGAATATCGAAATGAATGTTCACCACTTTATCTTGAAAGTAAGTGACCAATTCATTAGCGAACGTAAATTTATCAACAGATGGAGGTAAGATAGGATTTTGACTAGACGTATTCAACTGCAAATGTGTACGTCGAGCTTCATTCATCACAGAAATTGTATTATTACGAGCTCTTTTATAAGTTTCCAATTCTTGGGGAGACCTTGTTTTCAGCCATCTTTTTTCTGCTTTCCTTCTTTTCCTTTTGTCAACTCTTACTTCATCCGTGTACCAAGGTACTTGTGGATGAGAAACTACAGATTTAGTTACAATGGGTGCATATCGATCCACAATTGATCCAAGCGTAGCATCATATAATTAAGCTAATTCAAAAAGATTGTTAGGAAGGTCTACGCAAAGGACACTTTCTGCAACATCTTTCCTCATGGAAGCAATATCCACAGAAGCAATTTTACGGAAAGATATTGTTCTGGAAGATAAATGTGCTTTACATGAATTGAGGAGACACATTCCAGGTACATGATCTGATAATAATAGCAATGGGTCATGGGGCCAAGGCTGCCCAACAATAACATCATCAGATTGACGAGATATAAGCAAGTCAAGAGTATGACCATGCGTATGTGTACAAAAATTGACATGTTGAGTACAACACACAGATTCAAGTAAATCAACAAAGAATCAACATACACTGTTGGTCATAATGTTGGAATATTTTTTTTTTAGATCCAACTTTATTCTTTTTCCTGTTTTTTGCGCCGAATGAATCATTTTAGACTAAAAATAATAATTACATTATGTTTCTAAACTACCAATGTACAATACATGGTAGCATGAATTTGCATTAATTAATTTATTCTTTTGTTTTGAGCTTTGAAAGGCAGGACCTTTGATGATTGGCCCCTTTCCTTCTCCAAAGCGTATGTCCAACGAGTCATCGTTATGGGTCATTTCTCAAAGTTGGCCGTGATATTTTCAACCAAAATTGGCACAGAGGCTCTCGAGGCCATACCCGGTCCAATGCCATTGGCTACCCGCCGAACGATGCTTGTGCTCCACCAGGAAGGGGTGTCAACATGCAATGTCCACTATTTCGTTGGACCATTGCATGTTAAGGTCTGTAAAGTCCTCAGATGTTATCGGGAGAAGGGTCAATTAAAGCCAAGATTATCTCGAGGACGTCTACGATTGACCACCAGGATAGATTATCGCAAATTGCTTACCCTGTGCCGTAGAAACCGGAAATGCCAAAAAGGAGCCTTCGCCGACTATGAAGAAAACACTATGGAATCAACGCCTTCCGCCAAACTGTACATCAGCAATCCCTCTAACATGGTCACATAGCAAGACAAACTACCAAGTGTCCACCCAATACCATGTAACCGAGACTTACCGGATGTCCCTGGACTTAGGGAGCCCAGAAGATTTCCGCCTGGACACTAGAGATATGTCATCTTAATGGGTACGAGCCATAAAATCCTTGACCGAACAGATGGAAGACAAATGATTCGCCGATTACGTGGCGAGAAGTTCCAAGTTGTCTGCATTCACTAAACGACTTGAGTTTGTGACGTCCCAACAGTGGTATAGCTCGTACCCATAAAGATGACATATCTCTAGTGTCCAGGCGGAAATCTTCTGGGCTCCCTAGTCCAGGGACGTCCGGTAAATCTCGGTTACATGGTATTGGGTGGACACTTGGTAGTTTGTCTTGCTATGTGACCATGTTAGAGGGATTGCTGATGTACAGTTTGGCGGAAGGCGTTGATTCCATAGTGTTTTCTTCATAGTCGGCGAAGGCTCCTTTTTGGCATTTCCGGTTTCTACGGCACAGGTTAAGCAATTTGCGATAATCTATCCTGGTGGTCAATCGTAGACGTCCTAGAGATAATCTTGGACATACGCTTTGGAGAAGGAAAGGGGCCAATCATCAAAGGTCCTGCCTTTCAAAGCTCAAAACAAAAGAATTCATTACTTAATGCAAATTCATGCTACCATGTATTGTACATTGGTAGTTTGGAAACATAATGTAATGATTATTTTTAGTCTAAAATGATTCATTAGGCGCAAAAAACAGGGAAAATAATAAAGTTGGATCTAAAAAAAAAATGTTCCAACATTATGACCAACAGTGTACAATACAAAACAAAAGTTATTCAATTACTTATTTAATTATACATTCTTTGTAGTTTGAGTTTGTATTAATGTACTTTGTATGTTTTATTGAATGCGATAAATTGATTTGATATCATTTAATAACAGAATTTAAAAAGTCATGCCATCTTGGCGTCAGTCTATAATGATGATTTATTGTTATGCCGCCATGGCATCATACTATAATAAAAGTTATTTAATTACTTATTTAATTATACATTCTTTGTAGTTTGAGTTTGTATTAATGTACTTTGTATGTTTTATTGAATGCGATAAATTGATTTGATATCATTTAATAACAGAATTTAAAAAGTCATGCCATCTTGGCGTCAGTCTATAATAATGATTTATTGTTATGCCGCCATGGCATCATACTATGTGGTGTGGCAAGATTGGTAGAGCGCGCGCTTTCCGATCATGAGATCCCGAGTTCGAACCCTGCACACTGCCTTTGTCCTTCAGCAAGACAATGTATCCACAATTGCTGCTCTCTACCCAGGTGTATAAATGGGGACCCGATAGGAGGTGAAAGCCTATATGTGAAGGATCTTCTCAATGCCCACGTGCCGCTTGAAAGGAATGCTCCCCAGGGAGTGGAGATGGTGCACACAATGTGTGCTGGTTTGCATTGTATCCTATGACCGGGGGTAATATTACCACTGTAAAGCGCTTAGAGATGATTATCAATCATATTAGGCGCTATATAAATCGAGTATAATATTATTAATATTATAATAATGATATTATCTTTGTATGCTAGCGTAGATTTTAGTAATCTTTTGTCCTAAATTAGATTCATGCATTATTTAATGGTGAGACGATAAAGAGTTAAAGGTTTACCTGTAAAGTGTCGGATATTGCCCAAAATTACATTTGAGAATTCAATCCTTAACCAAAATCATTGTAAGATATGTCCGAATGATGTGTGAAAGTTACATTGGAAAAGAATACTGCTTCCTGGTTAAAAAGCAAAAGTATGCGTCAGCTTTTACAACGAATTACCGTATGACGTTTATGAGGTTTATGACCGTTACTTATAGTAACATTGTCCAAATCCTCAAAATCCATCAAAGGGATCAATATCGAAATGAAACAAAGTCGCATTTGACTTTGTGAAATAAAAGGCGTTGCATACAAATTAGATTTTTAGTGGAGTATCTTAGTATAGGTTTTCCCATTCATATTCAAACAATCGTCATTCAATTTCAATCATTGTCAACTTCAATTTCGTCCAGAAAGTCATTTGCCGATCGTATGTAATGTTCGATTTCGTCATTCATCACACAAGTTCGTTATTTCGCAACCAACTTCGTCTATGACCCGATCGTGTTAGTCAAAGCTCATTCATTTTCGTCCGATCACTCCTGCCGGTGTACAATGTGATGATCAATTTCGTCATTGGGCATTTAATTTCGTTATTTCCCATTCAAATTCGTCAAACAATATCGAAAGCTGTATTTGATACTTTGTTTCGTCATCGCTTCATTATTATCATTTGTTTATTCAAACCCAGTGTCTATCTTTGTTTTGTGTCCCGGAAATTCTACATGTTCTCTTCAGTAGTCTCCGTAGGCACAACATTATTTTGAATCCTTATCGAATAGTTTTTGTTTTTGTATTTTTTCTTATTATTCATAATTTTTCCGTATTTGATTTTTTGTATTTTTTCCGTATTTTATACTTTCATTATTTTGTAAAACATTAATTTTTGAGGGATTCCACATTCTACAAGCCATGCTTTTTAGTGGATCCCTCCATTTTCACTTGAAATTTAAACATACAGCAACATTCGTTTACTTTCTGATTCCGCTTTTATAGCATGATTATTTTAAATGTCAACATTTATTTGTACCTTACTTACAAATTTCAAAATGTCGTTGTATTTTTATTCATTGTATTTTAATTAATAATTATATCAACATAAATTGCAAATGTTTATAATGTATTGTTTAAACTTTCACAAATGTTGTTGTGACTAATTCATTGTAAATATATGTACCGTCTTGTTGAAAATGAAATAAAATTGAACATTGAACATTGAACATTGAACATTGAACAATTTTAGACTATCGTCTATTGAACAATGTTTGTATGTCATAAATCATTAATTTGATATGGTAATGTGTCTCCCAACACAGATCTATTGCATGGATCAATCAATCAGACTTTGGTCAATTATTGTTTTGTGAATTGCAATATCGAGATGAATTGTTTTGTGCTCTCTTTATTGTTTTAGAAACAATTATTATTGAGGCAATTGCTTTTTAAATAAATTGTATGAGCTTCAATTGGAAAATACATATGAACCAGAGCAACCAGACTATACATGACGAATTTAAACGATTAAGTCTTGAAATCGGATGACCAATGACGAATTCGAACTTCACATTGTGCGTCTTATAACCAGTCGGGACGAATTCCATTGCAAAATGACGAATTATAATAAGCAAATTTTGAATTAGAATGACCATTGATCAATTAGAATGGTAAATGACTAAATCGAATGTAGCAATTGCAGTTTCCTAAATTCTCGGGACGAAATTGAAGTAAGCATTGTTTGAATTTGATTGACGATAGTTTGAAAATGGATAGGAAAACCTACATTTTACTTTACATTATCAAAATTAGGCATCATGTAAAAGCGCGTTTCTTTTAAAATGGTGCCTAATTTGACTGGTAACGCCTCCCGCTGTGGGTGTAGTAAAGCTGAATATATGGGACTGAAAAAGTTGAAAAGTCCATTCGGTTTGCCCCTCGTCGTAATGCAGCGAAGTGCGTGTCTACATGGTCAACATGCATGGGCGTAGCGCATGGGCGTCGATCACGGGGGGGGGGGGATATACCCCCCCCCCCCCCAATATTTGAGGTGCGGGGGATGGCCTGTATTATCATCACCCCCCCCCCCCCAATATTTGGTTGATACAATAGTCTTCTTTAAACTACATCTTGAGAGTGCTAACCTGCCCAAATCCAAAATCTTCCAGGGGGCTGCGCCCCCTGAAACCGCTATTAAGGTCATCTGGCCAAGTCCCTTGTATCCACACATAATCAGGATTTCCCGCTAAGCCCACTAAAAATGAGCTAACATTCAACATACTATTGGATAAGAAACGGTTTTACGTATTTACATAATTATGAACAACATCTTTAGTTCTTGATATTCAAAATCCTAAAGCTTCCGGGGGCTCCGCCCCCTTGATCCCCCATCGGAGATTACAAATGTGAGGGCAGTATCACTTGGCTGATTCAGTTCAGGGTTCCAGCATGGTGCTTACAATGTGCGCTTCATAATCTTAACATTTATAAACAGCTAACTCAGAAAATGCCCGTTGATTTAAATTTAGGTGTCATTAAAAACTATTTGGTTAAAAACTATTTTGTCCCCTACCCCCCCCCCCCCCCCCCCCCGCCCGTCATGAAATCCTGGACACACACCTTTACTAGGTTGGTCACTTTACTCTCTCGCCGATGGTCGAAATGACGTTTCATCCCCCCCCCCCCCCTCCCCCCACAATGGCGAGAAGAAATCGACGCCCTTGGCGTAGCAGAACTTTTTTTCTCAGGGGGGCTGAGGTATATTGCCTAGATAATTTTCCTTCCCGACTTTTCACCTGCACACTGCAACTGCACACACCCTATAGGATGATGATTAAATATGATGCGTAATTTGAAGGGAACAGAAACAGGCCTTCATATTATGATGCTAAATGTCCTGCAAGTGAAAACAACAATTTGCAACATTTCACTTTCGCACATTCTCATATTTACCGCTTTATAATAATAATAATAATAGTGGATACTTATATAGCACACGTTCCGTCTTTCGACGCTCGCGGCGCTTAGAGAAAAAGAAAACAAATAAACAAACAAACAGACAGACATACAAAAACAAATTAGAGTACACCTATTGTTCAAATAAATAAGTTTTCAACAGAGTTTTAAAGGTATCTAAGGAAGGTGATTGGCGAATTTCAATGGGGAGATCATTCCAATGTTTTGGGCCAAGGTATGAGAAGGAACGATCTCCCCATGAGCGTTTTACTCTGGGTACTTGGAGGGATTGTGTGTTAGACGAGCGAAGACTACGTGAAGGTGTGTACATTGTGAGGCTATTTTGTAAGTAGGCAGGGGCAGATGAATGAAGTGAATGATATACAAGTAATAGAATTTTAAAAATAATTCGTTTCTCAACAGGAAGCCAATGGAGGGATTGAAGGATTGGTGTTATGTGTGAAGACTTCTTTGTGTATGTAAGTAGTCTGGCTGCAGAATTCTGTAGACGTTGGAGCTTATTAACTTCTTTTTGTGGGAGATTACCGAACAGCGAATTTGAAAAGTCAATACGAGATGAAATCAATGCGTGAATCAAGGATTCAGCAGCAGAGGGTGACAAGTACTTCCTAATGAAACCTAAGTTGCGTAATTGGAATCTTACAGACTGTGATACATGAGATATATGGCTAACAAATGAAAGATTTGCATCAAAAATTACACCAAGGTTACGAACAGTTTGTGAACGTTTTACATGACAATCTCCAATCCTAATTTGACACTGGTCATAATTAATCTTTGACATCTGTTTCGAACCAAATAATACAAACTCTGATTTCCCATCATTCAACTTTAAGCCATTTCTTTCCATCCAAAGTTTAACGTCATCAAGACAAGACTCAAGTTTTGTAATTGTGCTAGAAAGAGTATTAACAGATGGGGGGAATGAAATAAACAATTGGATGTCATCTGCATAACAATGGTAACTAATATTGTGTTTACAAAAAATGTGGCTGATAGGCTGGAGGTATAAAGAAAAAAGTAGTGGTCCACCCACCGACCCCTGTGGCACTCCACATGTGAGGGTGGTGGGTTCGGATGTGGCGTCGTTAACTCTGACACATTGTGAGCGATTGGACAGATATGATTTAAACCAATCGAGGGCGACGCCACTGACACCAAATGATTGTAGCCTGTGAATCAGAATGTCATGTTCCACCGTATCAAAAGCTGATGACATATCGAGTAATACAAGAGCAGTGATATTTCCGTTGTCCATTTCTTTCAAAACATGGTCAGTGAAATTTGTAAGGAGTGTTTCCACGCTATGAAAAGGGCGATAAGCTGATTGACGATTGTCTAAAAGATTATTCTCTTGTAAGTAAATTAAAAGACGAGAAAAAACCAAACGCTCCATGACTTTACTTAAAAAGGGTAGGTTTGATATTGGTCGAAAATTGTGTAAAGAGTCTTTATCGAGATTGGCTTTTTTGAGAGTGGGACGTATCACAGCTCTTTTCAGATCGTGTGGAACTACACCTGAGTCAAGGCTTGCATTTACAATAGTAACAACAGCTGGTGCAACAGCTGGTCATCTGGTAGACACTTCTTTACAAGATGAGTGGGTAGCGGATCTAATTCACATGATTTGTTAGGAGATTTAATTATGACACTTTCTACTTCGTTAAGAGTTACGGCATAGAGTGAACATAATGATGAGGGTGTATCACATATTGATTCATTTAATTGAGCTAATGGCAAGTTTGCCCGAATATTACATATCTTGTCAACAAAATGTTGACTGAACTGATTGGCCAAATCCTTACAAGACTGATGTTCAGGTAGTTGGGATGCTTGCTTTCTATTAAGAAGTTTATTAACAACTTTAAAAAGTTGTTTAGCATCTCTGCCGCATTCCTCCACTTGTCTTGAGTGATGTGAAGATTTAGCCTCTTTTATGAGCGACTGAACGAGTTGGCGAGTTTGCACATCATACATTGTATAGAAACATACATTTCGCTTTGTGTGTATGTCAGTTGGCGAGAGGGCGCAGCAACATCGCGAGAGGGAACACCCCCATCTGGGAAAAACATGGAACCAAGCCCAGACAACTCGACACCCCTTCACCCTATGTACGAAGAGCTGGTGAAGGCACCGACTGCCCCTGCTCCCCCTCTGACCAATCCCTCGGCAGATAGTTACAAAGTCAATGAGGTAGTATACGAGATTGAAGCAGTATTTGCGTCATCAGAAGACGAACCTCACATTTACCAGGGTCTTAACCAAGAATGAATGGAAGGATGACCTAAAGTATGAAACTCCCTTTGTTTGAAAAGTGAACTTTCCTATAACAAAGGTTTTTGTTATTCGTAGCACTATTAGTTCTTAAATTGGAAATAAAATGATCAAATGTAATTGTATATAGTGGCTTTAACGTGCGTGTTATCATTAAGAAGTTTTTATATTATACTTGATGAGAGAAGGATATATTCAATTAAATTATCATGAAAGATGGCGCTATTCAAACATCTATTTCCTTCTGCGGATAATTTTCAACTGGATGTTCTTATAAATATAAACATCCATTACAAATATTATCAGACTTAATTTGACCTCAACAATAATGGACTCCTTCCTAGGAAAGGAAGGTACCTCGGCCCCCCATATCTATTCACCCCTCCCGTCGTGAAATATTTCATATTTATGTACGATAACGTGTACATTATCATAATTATAACAAATTAATTTAAAGTTATTCCTCTACATGCAGGGTATAAGTTAAAGGTGTAATCGTTCATTCATGAAATGCCACGGTCAGTTAACAATAGCAAGGTCTGCTTTCAAAAATAGCAAAAACAATGGAGGAATTAAAACAAGATATGCGGGGTAAATGAATTATGACATATTTAACTTTATTGTTATGAACAACTCTGAAAATACAAAATTTTCAATAAAACAGGGCCGGGGTATGAGAGCATCATTCAATATACCCGTCTGTCTTTGATACATAAGGCTTGTCTTTGTCATGTGTCCCCTGCAATTTTAACCATAGTTACCTAGATAAATTACGTGTTAAAGACTGCCCAACTGTTTGAACAATGATGACATTAGGTTTTTGAAGATCTTTGGACTAATGCTGAAATAAGGGCACAAAATGTGGTTACGACTAATAAACCTTTGCCATGGAATTCCTCATTTTGTTACATTTGCATGAAAATAAAACCTATAATATAACGTTCACAATTTGTCTTCATTTATACTTTTTATTGAGAAGATGTCACATTTGTAAAGAAAAATTATGCCATATTATGAATATAGCGTTTTTGATTATGCTTATCAAAATTTATATGGTTGAGTGGATGTTCCATTTTTGCTTTAAAAAAAAACCAGATCTTGCTGTGGTCAATTGACCGTGACAAGTCATGCATGAATGATTTCATCTGGATTTTATGCCAATATTGAAGAGGATAATTTCATCTTTAATTTGATATACAAAATCATATATTTCTTTTTATTTGAAATGAATATGAAAAACTTGGTCTTATACAAGTGTCCAGTTTCTTTTTTTGAGAAAGTGGTAATTAAGCATGTAATTGAGCATATTGGTAATTGAGCATATTGAGCATGTTGATATACAGTACCGAACATGGGGACACTACAAATTATTTGTAATATAAATATACCTCCTTATGTCGCTCCCATCAATCTCATTATATCTATATTAATGTACATAGTTTGTATTTTTGCACATTAAATGAAATGAAATTAAATGAAATGTATTTCCAATACTCATAATCCAATAAATATGTACATTACTTACGCAAAATATGAATTCATAGTTCAGATTATTAACACATTAATGTATATATATTTGTTGAAATAATACATTTGATTGATTGACTATTGGAGCTTACAAAGTAGTATATACATTATTCCCCCCTCCATATAAATTGTAAAGCCAGATCGCCGCGAAGATGTAGGAAAGTGTTTAGATCACTATGGTAATTTCTTTTTTTAAATGTATTAGCTCATTTATATTTTATGGTAATCATATAATTATAAATCAGATATTTCTTTACATTTGATTTCACTAAGTGTATTGTTTATACCCGGTTACAATAATAATACAACACATTTTGGGAAAGCTTGCTAATTCCTTATGTTTGATATTGTTTTGATAATACCTTAAGTATGTCTTTGTTTTGTAAACTTATATCTTAGGCCCCCAAACAAGCATTTACAATAAAAACAAGACTAAATAAACAAAGTTCTATCTTTTTGGGGGCAAGATGTTGTTCTTATATACAATCACAAAAATGAGCAATGCTAAGATAAACAGTCACGTGACTTTGTAACGGTAGGTCCGATTTTCGCAAATTAGGATTTACATTTGCTTTTGTTTTGGTATTTGATTCTCAAAGATAGAAATGGATTGATATTCGGGCAAATACCCTTAGCCCTCATGTATGATAATAGGCCATTACTAAAACAAAATAATATCTCCTAAATTTTCATCATTTGAGGTTAAATGCATAGTATGCGATGATCCGTATTGTTTACAAGAGGTGTTAAATATATATTAAAATAATGTTACAGTTGACTCTGATATACATCGTTTTAACTTAACAAACAAAATAATGCACGCTCAAAAATTACAATTGTCAATGAACACTTTTGTTTATTTGTGGCATTTTATTTTGAATATTTGAGCCAAAAGCATTTGTACAGAATACATTTCTTGTGTATATTAAAAACATTTATAAAGAATATATGTTTTTGGTGCGCACAGAATATATTTTAATCTATCACAAATTGAACACAATATTTAACGATAATTGAATCAGTTACAAATATGCATTTTAACTTAATTTATTGGATGACGACCTATGTATGTACATTACATTAGTTCAAATGGTTGCAAATCATTCCACCATCATTTCGAGCAACGAAATATTATACATATTAGTGTGTTATGGTATTTTTATAATTAAATCTGTGACGAGCGTTCGTAGTATGAATTGATCAACGAATATAAAATAAACAAATGTACAAGCGAAAATGTTTCTAATAATAATTTTCGACTGTAAAACAAAAAAATATAAATCAAGTTCCCTGAACATGATATGTTTTTTTTTGTATCATAACAGTATATGAATAGAAATGTATTTAAATATAAAGAGATATATTTATTGCACGATTTTTATTTTGAAAATTTGACTAATTTTCACATATTAAGCAATAAGTATATTATACAAAACAGAAGGCCTGTCATAAACTTATGAACTAGCTATTTTAATTAACACAATGATTACAATAATAATGATAATAATAATAATAATGATAATAATAATAATAATAATAATAATAATACTAATACTAATACTACTACTACTAATAATAATAATAGTAAAATAGTAATAGTAATGATAAAAATGATAATAATATGACTACTACTACTACTACTACTACTACTACTACTACTACTAATAGTGATTATAAAACCAATAATAACGAAAACGACAATAACCTCTAATATAATTTACGTTATATACTAAACTAATAACCTCGACCATATTCAGTCAACTAATCGGGGTAAAAAGCCCTCCTGCATGTTACTTTGTGCATCGAACCAATGTACAATGACACATTAGTCTAGTTTTAGACCCTGCTGAACGTATTCATTCAACTTATACGATTTTAACTCATAATTATGGCGATAACGACAGTAAACTGTGCTAACAGCAGTGATCTGAAGACCTGCTGGTCTTCAGATCACTGCTGTTGGCACAGTTCGCTCGGGCTTAAAGCGTAGGGGTAAATATATAGCTAAGCAGGGTCTGAAACCAGAATAATGACACATGTGCACAGGAGACACAATCTATTACATATTTACATTTTATTAGCTCGGCTAAAATGAACAAGTACACTTAAAATGGCATTATCGTTATATACACATAGTAAGCACAATAAAATGTAAGAAATGTAAAGGCAAAATATAACTTCCTTTTAGAATATGATACTTGCATTATTTTATTCGTCTTAATTGTGTTTGTATTTATTTATTTTAACATAGTATGGGCAGGAGCACATGATCATCTAAACAAGTAAGACAATAAATCAACATATCAATAAATAAAGAAAAGATGCAAATAAATAACAATACAAATATAAAAATCATTTAAATAATATAATTATGAAATAGACAATAAGTATTATATTATTATACTTTGCTTAACTTAAATTCATTCAACCTACGCTAGTTTTAGCCTGCTGTATGGCGATAACGAGAGTAAACTGTGCCAACACCAGTGATCTGGCGACAAGCAGGTTGTCAGATCATTGCTGTTGGCACAGTTCACTCGGGCTAAAAGCGTAGGGGGAATGAATAAGTTCAGCATGGTCTAACACTAGACAAATGACACATATGCACAGACGACAAAATATATTACATCCGTAAATCTCATTAGCTCGGCCAAAATAAACAAGTACACTAAAAATGACAAACATGATATACACGCAGTGAGCACACTAAAATAAAACAAACATAACATCCGTGTACAATATATGATACATAAGGGCAATTCCACGCCAAATGAGCCAAAAGTGGAAAAATCAAATGAGGATTATTTCTGATCTTGTTTATTTTTTCTGGATTATTTTTTCATAAATCATGATCACATAATGATATCTTTCAGTTTACATGATTAAACAAAATATTGGGCGTCTTCTGATAGGAGAAACAGACACCATACATGAACCCATACACATGGGACTACACAGTGCCTATTTCTAGATTTTCTTCATTTTTTGCATTCCTTTCTATCATTTTTCTATTTTAAGGTACCAAATTGGATGATTGGATATCACAATATGTGTTCACATTCAAATTTTAGTTTTTTGAGGGCCCTAAAGTATATTTTGAATGAATCAAAAACTCTGTCCTTCCGTTACTGTCCTTCTGTTACCGAACAGTGAAGCAATTAACTTCTTGTAATTAATATACCAATAGACATATTTGTTTTAAATAAATGTTGTAATACTCTTTGAACATTAGGGAATGGACTATGAGCCAATATAACATGATAGCATTTGAAACTTCACAGAGATTGGATCATAACTAAAGAACTTGAAAATTCATGTCCATTTTGCCGTCCTTCCGTTACCGGCCTCATTAGTGTCCATATCTAATAAACGTAATGTAAACAAAAAATTTAAAAAATAGGAAATCAAAGGTGTCCCACCAAGAGTCTCAGAAATGTTATTTACAATGATGAATCATAAGCAGGATCCTGGAATTATTAGATTAAATTTCAAAAATTGCGTCTGAATGTCCTTCCGTTACCGTGGAATTGCCCATAAGTCTTACATTTATTTGTTTTTCATATTTTTTTTACTTATTCAACATAAGGGCGGAACACCTGATCAGTACAGCAAGCAAGACAATAAATCAAATGATGTCAATAAAATAAATAACAATAAAAATATCAAATCATGAAAATATAAAAAGGAAATAAACAAATAGACAACAAGTATATACATAAACGCCTCCAATCATCTGCAATAATGTTGCTAAATATATTATTCATTGCGGATATAGTATCGGAAATAATATCGCTAGTGATATTCGTTTGTCTCGCAATGTATGGTCAACAAGGAATCTAAACCTTTTGGACCGCAACGTTGGTATTTGCCCTCGGCGGGTTTATGGCATTCAGTCTATCCATCGAGTCAAAGGTCATCCATTTCCGTCGCGGATTTGCTGTCTTCCTTGGATCTGCTCCTTTTCGACCAGCACACCAGGGCAATGATTGCCACAACCAGAATGGTAATTATTGGTACCGTTACAGAAACCACAACTACCCACGTCTCTGTATTAATATAAAATACAAAGAAAAACGATAATATATTTGTTATTCAGAAAATAGGAAAAACTGCTGAGAACTGCTTATCCTCTATTACAAAATGGCTAATGTAGTCAAATGCAAGTCAAATAGAGCCGATTGCTTGAACCTAGCAGGTTCTTTAATATTAATAGGCCTAAATGACAAGTAACACAACTAAACTTGTTAGGTTCGAAATCTCCGCTCAATTTGATTTATTTTTATCATTCAGTTATAATGTATGTAATTTAGTTAAATTGTATATTCATCATTCAGTTATGCGTGGGATTTATTGCTATTTTGGTTGTTATGTAAAAATCATGTAACGCATGTGTCCAGCGTATATATCAATAATTACTCCTATAGGATATTGAAAATATACAGTATCATATAGACCATCAATACCAACATTACACACAAAATAGGGTTACTATAAAATGTAAATGATTATAATTATGGATGTTACATTTGTGTAGTAAAGATATATTACTCAAAATAGTTTAAAAATTACATTCTGGGTGATTCACTTGGAGCTGAAGGGAGACAATTATTAAAAGAGAAGAACAAAATAATAAAATAACAATGAAAGTTAGTTCACCTGTTTTTGCTTTTATATAATTCAGTCATATACGCCACACTTTTTTTTGTAAAGCATATAATCCTGTAGACCTATATATTATATACCATACATTTTGTTTAAATCTGTTGCAATTAAAATGACATTTCATTGTTACATTTTTGTTTTGCTGTACCCCTAAATATGTTTTGTTTTTGTATGTATGCATTTATTTATATATTTTTGTATTCATGTATTAATGTATTTTTGCGTAATACATTATTCAATAACTTTGAGACATTAAGACATGATCTAAACAAGTAACTATACATACAAGGAAAATAGCCATACCTTTAAACTGTATTATAAAGTAATTATTATTTTGCTATCTTACTTTTGTTGCTTTCAGTAAATAACAATTTAAATGAACATGAACAGGAGACAATTCATTAAAACCCGTTATTTCATCAAAATTGGAAACTTTACAAAGGCTCGGTATTCGGTAAGGTCAAAACCAATTATAGTAATCTTAAATTATTCCAACCAAAAAAAGATTACACCCTTTGGAATGTCATATCTTTATACAAAGCTAGAAGAAAGGTTCTGGTGATGAATTACTCATCATGTAATACAATGAACCATGTAAATTTAGTAACTCTTCACCTATATCTTATTTAACATTGAATATAACACACCAATTTATAATACAAATGATAAATGGATCTGTAATCGCGTCCCTTGCATAGGTTGTTCTTTTATTTGCTAACTCGGCCGAGGCCACAGTCATCATCAAGCTTTTACGCTTACGACATGTGGTCTCCTGCTTTTTTCCTATGTAAGAAACTTGCTAAACATACATAAGATATCCACTCTCCCCCTTATTTCTATATATTTTATATTAAGATTATTAAGATTATGTGTTCACGATGAATTGGCACCAATCAACATATTTGTTTTTGCTTGTATCTTAATTATAAACATAGTTTGTCAAACTTACATGTTACTCATTATATATACTTGTATGATGTTTATTTGTATTGATGGGAAAAAGTTGAAATAAAATAAACAAACAAACAAACAAACTCTAACGAGCTATATTTGAAAATTTAAAAACGGCCGAAGCGCCTCCGCCAATACAATTATTTAAAGAACAAGAAAAGACACATCGAAACTCCCAAAGCCATTTCTCCACTAATGCCCGGTCGTGGGTCGCCAGTTTAAGACCGGGGCGGCGGGGCCAGGTTGGGACTGGGACTTAAATAATCACACTAATAAGTCAAGTACTTACCTCCTTCTGTCGGGACTGGTTCTAAAAAGTGTAAACATGAGAGACAGAAAATTACTTTGAATTCAAGCTTTGTGAATATACATTATTTTAAATGATATATGAACATAATGAACGAATAGATGAAGGTTTACAAAATTAATAGTAATAAAGGAGCTTGCATTTACTATTTTTTGATGACGGACAGACAGACGGACGTACAAACAGACGGACTAAAAGACGGACGGACGAACGCCATTTGGATTGCTTAGTCTCAATACCACCTTCGGTGGGCGATACAATTACGGTATACTGATTTCATAATTGTCATGGTTATAATCATAATTTGTTATTAACAGTCTCTTATCATCATTACCATTATAGAGACCTACAATTTACCTGATAGTTTTAAAGCCATATAGTCTGAATGTTGTCAGTAAACCTACCTTCGCACACCCGGCCTGGACGCGTAACTGGATAAGGATCATCATAACCTTCATTACACGCACATGTAAACCCGCCTTCGCCCAAATATGTGCATTCTGCGTAATCACTACAGTCATCAAGCTCCGTACTGCAATAGTCCAACGCTGATGGAAAGTAATTTAAATGGATATTATTTTAACGACTGCAATTAATAAATCTAGGTAATTTCAATTTCAACAACAGTTATAAAGCTCTCTTCTGCAACAGTTCAGCAAGTGGCTTAGCGTGGTCGGACTGCAATATGATGAAGCTATATGCTTGTACAAACACTGACGATATTGCAGCACAGCTTATTCCCTAACGAGGAAAATATAAGTCATTAAACAAAGTTTCTCAGCCAATCAAATTTTAAGCAATACTAAACATAAACATAGCGTTACAAATACCGACGAATGATAGATATGCTTACAAATTGAAAGATATTTCATCCAGTTCTCTTTTTCATGGACATTTCGCCCACAACTAATTCAATAAATTAATGTAAGTGTTTTGATTTATGACCGTTAAAGCAAAAAGGACTGGATGACCGAAATTCGTATTTCTGTCAAAGGTGCTAAACTTACGATTGACGGTCAACGAATTTTCGTCGTACGTGAAGTTTCCGAAGGCTCCGTTCGTATCATTAATTTCTTGTTGAACAGCGTCCTCTACTGATGCAGCCGTCTCATCTGAGGTTCCAGTGAAAGTGATGGCGTAGTTTGCGATGATGCTCCCCGGGCTGAATGCAGTCACCTTGCATCCCAAATAGTCTGGGTTTCCGTTATATATCTCATTGAACTGTTAACCAAAAATGGTATGGCCTTTGTTAGTATCAGCAATCGTGAGTTTTGGAAACGGCAATATCCGGGCAAAATGTGCCTCATATTCTAGCAAAACCACTTAATTTTAGGGCTAGGTTATATAATATGTGGAGGCACATTTTGTAAAAATTACAATGACGGACGGAATCTGAATACCCCTCTTTCGGATGAAGAAGAAAAACAAATTATTATTATTCGTGCAAAATACAATATAAATGATATAAGAATACCGGTAAAAGACTACAGACCGCGAAATCACTCAGTGGAAATAGCAGACTAAAGTAATACACATTTTAATAATCATGTTTCAGTGTTGGCATAAACATCCCCAACCGTATTCATATTTTAACAACTATCTGAATCGCTGGCGTAGATCTGTAAGTAATACCTATAGGTCGGTGTTGTCACATATCACCGGATATCGTAAACGGATGCCCGACGGATAGACAGATTGCGAAATCAAATTATCCGGTGGTGAAAGTCGTCTTTCCGCCGTATAGAACAACGTACATTACCTGCCAAAGAACGCATTCGCCGAACAAGAAACGGACAAGAAACGCATACGAACGGAGAACAACGGATTGAAAATGTGACTCTCCGTCGGGTGTCCACCGTCCGTTAACGCTATCAGGAGATATGTGACAAGGGCTTATTATAATGTTCAGGGGATTAGTTTGTTTAATCTCCCCCAGAACAACAAATATAACGTAATGATCTATGCTAGTGATTTGAATATGAAATGGACAAAGTTTGCTAGGTTTACCGGCGCGCAGACGTCAATTTCCAGCTGTTTAAACTCGTCAGATTCGGGGTCGTTCAGCTCTTCCGTGAAGTTCGCATCCTTCCCATTTTCCCCGATGATTTTAATCGATACCTCCACGGCCTTTGTTTCTATTGAACATGAACAAATCGAAATAATAAAGTAAGATTTTACAAATGAAGTTATATAGTCGTGATATAATTACTGACTCGGGCCCTTGTATTTGAATGTGGTAGTCATGGGTTCAATTTCCAACATAACACGTGTCACTGAGCACAAACACTTTCCTTTTCAGTGGTGAGCTAGGGGGTGGGGGCATGCGACCCCTAATAATTTGACAATCGCAATAACACATATGGCAGTATGGGTAGGATCTTTAAAATAAAAAATAACTACATACGATGAGCCCCCAAAATGTGTTTGTCCCCTATTAGTCGACCACGCTACGCCACTTTGTGTCACTAAGCAAGGAGACACTTTGGTTTAAGTTGTTGCTTTCAACCCAGGTGGATGGTTACTCGTTTAGCATGTTTAGAGTGTTAACTAGCCCGACTCCTAATAATATGAGTGCAAATATGCAAGAGTCGTATATGGATTATTATTCTGTTTTGCATCTTCTGTTTTGACTAATGTCAGAATGTCGTTTTAAAGCGCCTATAGATGATTGTCATAATTATATCGTGCTTGGAAAATGGATCTTCATATTGTTTATCATTTCTCTATTTACAAAAAACAAAACAAAAATGTAAATGACTGCTGAAAACTGCTTATCTGCTATAAAGGCATGTGAAATATAATGAGCCAAAGTATAATATAGCCGAGCTTTCGAATCTGGCAGATTCTTCGTCTTAGGCTGAACTGACAAGTACTGTACTAAAACATGAAGCTAAATACATAAAACAGGCTTGGAGAAGGAGGGAACAGGTACGTCAGGCTATAGGGTAAACACGAATAAAATAGGGGACATCCAGAAGAGAAGAGGGTAATATAAGAGCAAGCAAGAATGGACAGGAACAACAGAAGTGCACTAAGGGGGGTTGGTGAGAGTAAAGGTAGTATGTCAACTGTCAAAGTGTGGGACTGGCAAGCTGGGGAATATAATGATGACAGAACAGGAAGTGGGACAAAAGGAAAGTGGGTACAGGGGGAGGGATATATTCATACAATGAATGGAAAGTGTGGATGGGGATAGGTGGAGGGATGCAAGGTAAAGTAAGATGGTGGGGGGGGGGGGGGGGGGGTGGTCACATGTAAAGTAATGGATGTGCATGCGAATCGAGTGAAGGTATACATGTATGCAAAATAGACAAACCAAAATGGTGCTGTGCTGGTGAATAAAACTACAAAAACAAAAATAAATAATCCGCTGAATGGAAATGGAATGAAATGTATGAATTAGCCAAAACAAATTGATAATAAAAAGTGGAGGGAAAGGAAACTATTAATGCATTAAAAAACAGGATATATATATCGAAAGTGGCTGTGTAAAGGGAGGGAGTGAAATGAAAAAGTATTACTGACCAAGATGACATGATTTGTAACATCAGATGTACGGAATCTGTGGAGACAAATTGAGAGAGGAAATCAAATGGGAATTAATCAAATCTTGTTTGGACATTGAGACCATTTGGCTGTATTGTAGCTAGGCGTCTCATCCATAGCTTCTCCCTGCTGGTCCGAACTGACTTTGGACGACTGCCTAAAGATTCGAAACATTTATAACAGAATATAAAATTGTAAAAAAAGATCAATGGCTTTTATAATTATCTGTAACAACTATATATATTTACTTGCATGTTACTGTTCTAATAAAGAATACATTAGTTCACTGACCTTCGCAATTCCCTTCCGTACTTCTGTAGAGGCCCGGGCGACAGTCGCATTCGTCAGTGTCGGGATTTCGGATCTCTATTTCTTCATTACAATTAGGCGGACGAGTTGTTTCTGGGGAGAAAGAAAAGGAGAAATGCGAAATGTAGTAATGTTAGTCATGTTAGTAGTAAATTGGGATAGGTTCTGCAAATGGTCGTTGTAACATGGATTCTAATCGCGTCCCATATAACGGCGGAGTTTCCCCCCCCCCCCCCCCTGATTAGTATCCGTGATCATCTGGTACAGCTCGAATCCGCGTAACTATTATATAATTATGTGCATCTCCCTGAGAAGCATACCTAGCCAAAACTGCTCTAGAACATAGGGCGCTGCAAGCTAAATAACGCAAGACCAAGTACTCATTTATACTCCTGGGTAGAGATAGGTGCAATGTAGAGTAAATGCTTTGCTGAAGGACACAAATGCCGGGGCATCGATTGGTGTCAACTCGGATCCCGTGAGTAGCAGACAAGTGCTTATAAATCCTAACATGCCACAACACAATCATTACAACACTCACCCTTTGGAGTACGGGTTGACGTAATTATCTGGGGTTCAGTCCGTTGCCGTTCGGTTGACCTTATGGGAGTGGAAGGTAACACTGTCACGGTGGTCATCGATGGTTCGCTAGTGGCCTCTGTAGTTCCTTCGGTAGACATTGAAGTATGTGGAGTGGACGCCGGGACTACATCCACATTCATTCATGTTTGAGGGTCGTAGTTAAAAGACAACAATGGGTGCAATTAAATTAAATATTACAAACAATTATTGTTCAAATTGAATATGGTTGAAAATGAATTATTGTCCTTTTGCCATGCACATACTGAAACACTTACTCATTTATTTTGTCAAGTTGTTAACAAATATTTTGACAAAATTAGAATGATAGATTAACCTAGGGCTAAGTGCTGGATGTAAAATACACATTAACAATGAAAATATATTGTTTGGTTTACAAATAATAGATCGTAACAAACTAGTGAACAAAATACCTGTATTCTCTAAATTCAAATAAGCATCTCATAATATACAAATGAAAAATATACATTTTGTTTAAATAGTCAAAGTAAATCTTTTATTACAAATGTTTATTTCGAAAAATGTTTCTTGATATTGTTTATTCAATGTTAACATCGTTCATTCATTATTATCTTTGTTTTGCTAACACTGCCTTGTTTGTAACATTCGAATGAATTGAATAAATAAAGATGATTTAGATATTGTAACTAATTTTATGTTTTTTATGCGAACAAAATAAATATTTTATACAAATAAAGGGGTAACCTCGCTATTCATAATGTGTAACACCTAATCATGAAGGACCGCTATTCATAACACGTAAAAGGGGTCACTACTCATAAAGGCATAAGGACCGTTATTTATAAAGGCCGCTATTCATATTACGAAATGACGGTCGCTATTCATAAATTGATTTAAAAATTCGCTATTTTAAAAATCCTGATAACATGACCCGTAATATGAATAATGACCCTTTTTTTCAAATTGTGAATAGCGGTCCTTGTGAAAAGCGGTCCTTATGAATAGCGAGCGGAACCCCAAATTATTGCCCCGTGGAGGGAGACAAAATATCACAACATTATACTGCGTATTTTGCAACTCATTAAACACATTCATTGCATTAAACACGATAATTCGTTTCGAACTCGAGATTAGGCGGCTGCATCCAAGTTTCAAGATGTGTGTGAACACGATGGCTTAATATACACAAAACAAAATCAGCATGTAATCACCTGATTCACACCTAATCCCTTCATACCCGGGTGTGCAGGTACATATGAATTCATTGATGCCATCTAAACATGTAGCTCCGTTTTCACAAGGATTGCTGGAGCACTCTTCCGTATCTAAGAATCGTTATAAATAATTAAAGAACAATATAAACAATAGTAAATTATATTTAAAAATAAATGCGCAGATGCATTTGAAGCAGTTGATACCATCTTGACAATTTGCAAACTTTAGCCAGGGACTTTCACATTTACTCATATTTGAGGTTCGTAATTTAAGACAAAATAATGGGACAAAATCAATAAAATAACACAATATCATTTTTGAACTGCTAGACAAAGTATTTAAACGCTTATTCTGATTCGCATTCGATTTTAGGAGGATGTCTCAAGTTTCATAATAAATATAAACACCAGCATGTAATCCTTACCGGTTCCACACAGATTCCCGTCATAACCAGGTGCACAGGTACAGATGAAGGAGTCAATACCATGTGAACAGGTCGCTCCATTGAGGCAGGGGTTGCTTGCACATTCGCCCGTATCTAAGGGACATAATAAAGAAGCAACACAATATTAAATCAAAACACAATTTAAGTTTAGTTCTGTAGGATTTCAATGTTTTGAGAAAATAATGTGAAAAACCTCGACTTGATTAACCATGCAAAATAATTGATTTTCTTTTCATGTTGATGGATGGTGTCAGGTAGTCATTGCCGATAGAGGATATTCACCACATGACAGTAATAATCTGCACAATCTGTATTACTTATTATACATATTCAACAATGTATCACTTCACATGCTGGCGCGCAGGTAAATTGATAAGAGTCAAGACTATTTTCAAGTCTATTTGCATACGTACATTTTAAAAATGCATGTAAGCCTATACACTAACCAATCTTTCAAGTGCTCTAATCGCCCGTCTGTTTATGTTTTAGTTTGAGTCTGAGTTTATTTCAACGCGGTAAACATCTGTTTTCAACCGGGTGATGTTTTTTTTTTTTTTTGCAAGGCCGTGCATTTCAAAAATAAAAAAAATCAAAGAATATAAACCGTGGAAAGATATAATGTACCACGTTATATAGAATAACATAACAGTTGTGCAGAACTAAAATAAAAACAAACAAAAGAGATCCGAAGCAATGAGAAAAAAGGAGAAAAGGCTTTAGCAGTTCTAATATAACATAACAAAACAATATGAAGTTGTTTCCCTAGTTCGCATTGAATCCCTTCGTATCCTGGTGCGCATGTGCAGTTGTACGAGTCGAATCCATCATAACATGTCGCTCCATTAGCACATGGGTTACTCTCGCATTCGTTTGAACCTGTGAACCAGGATTAAATATGAAAATGAACAAACAAAATAAGGTTTCCCCGCGATTCGAACTTGTGACCTCCGGATTGCTAGACCGGTGCTCTACCAACTGAGCTAGAAAGTCGTTTTGATGTCTGTTCTTTACTGAAACCGTTACATTTTGTTCATTTTCCCCCGTTTGTATCATTTTAAACAGGATTATAATTTAAGGATTATAAATTTGTTTAATTTGATTTCTACTTATTAATACCTCGATACAATCTTTAGAAATGTTCTTAATACACTTAAAATTTCTAACAATAAAGATGAGTTAATATAGGTTTTCCCAGCCATTTTCAAACAATCGTCATTCAATTTCAATCATTGTTAACTTCAATTTCGTCCGGAAAGTCTTTTGCCGATCGTATGTAATGTTCGATTTCGTCATTCATCACACAAGTTCGTTCTTTCGCAACCAAGTTCGTCAATGACCCGATCGTTTTAGTCAAAGCTCATTCAATTTCGTCCGATCACTCCTGCCGGTGTACAATGTGATGATCAATTTCGTCATTAGGCATTTCATTTCGTTATTTTCCATTCAAATTCGTCAAACAATATTGAAAGCTGTATTTGATACTTTGTTTCATCATCTCTTCATTATTATCCTTTGTTTATTTGAACCCAGATTCTATCTTTGTTTTGTGTCCCGGAAATTCATAAAATTTTAGTCTATCGTCTATTGAACAATTTTGGTATTTGATATCATTAATTTGATTTGGTAATGTGTCTCCCAACACAGATCTATTGCATGGATCAATCAATCAGACTTTTGGTCAATTATCGTTTTGTGAATTGCAATATCGAAATGAATTGTTTGTGATCAGTTTATCGTTTTATAAACAATTATTATTGAAGTAATTGCTTTTGAAATGAATTGTATGAGCTTCCATAGAAAAATAAATATGAACCAGAGCAACCAGACTATACATGACGAATTTGAACGACTAAGTCTTGAATTCGGATGACCAATGACGAATTTAAACTTCACATTGTGCGTCTTATAGCCAGTCGGGACCAATTCCATTGCAAAATGACGAATTAGAATTAGCCAATTTTGAATTAGAATGACCATTGATCAGTTAGAATGGTAAATGACTAAATCGAATGTAGCAATTGCAATTTCCTAACTTCTCGGGACGAAATTGAAGTAAGCATTGATTGAATTTGATTGACGATAGTTTGAAAATGGATGGGAAAACCTATATTATTTATTAATTATTATATATTTATCATAATGGAAAACATTAACGCTCGTGAAAATACTGTTCAAAATATGAATTATGTTTGAATGTTATTTGCATGATTTTATCATTTATATTATTATTATAAGTAGTATTATTACCATTATAAGTATTTAATATCAACATTCAGTTTGACCAGAACTTTTCTTTCCAGTTAAAATAGTGGAAGACAAATATCACGAAAGAAAGGGCTAAATGGGATAGTGAATAATGACACTAATATACTTTTATAGGTACAAATATTTATTATCAATGATAAACAATCAATAATTACATCCATTAGCATCATAGTTCCTAAATGTATAACTGATAATTTGGAGCTCCTAAAATTGCAATGCAGTTTGCTAATAATTTTTTTTCTGGAAATGGGATGTAGCCCAAGGTAAGTCTCAGTAAAGACTGTTAAAGTATAGATATGTTTATGTGTGTATGTTTGGTTCTCGACACAACACCCTGACTTAGTGGCGTAGCTACGAGGGGGGGGGGGGGCGTGCACCACAAGGGGCCACTTTACGTCACTGTCCTGCGTGATGGATCCTGTCGAGAACTAAATAAGGATGATTAGTAGTTCTCCTGTTATATATTTGTTTATGTCGGGTCGTGTCTTTTTGTTATTTTTTGTTGTTGATGATTTCAAAGTCTCAGTCAGATGATTTGTTTTCAATGCAAATTAATTTTGGTTTATTAACAAAATACAACAACAACAACATGGAATACATTTGAAAATGTCATTATTTATACGTACCGCGGCAGGTCGGAACACTCTTGTCCCACGACCCATCGTTGCACTCACTCGTTGTACAGGGCCCCGGGTCTGAGTCGGGGGTACAGGTCACGGTGTACCCATCTTCACACGTGTAAGTAGCAACCGTCCCAACAGTATAATACGCTCCAGCACCGTCTGTTGCGTTCAGCGCCGGTTCGTTGACGAAAGTAACCTGGAGGTTCTCTGTAACAACCGGCTCGAGACAATATGCTACGATAAAATTTTGCATAAATGTAGAGGTTTTTAATTGTATCAAAATTTAAATCAAATGAGCAGATTTGTTGACATTGGTGGGAATCGGCACGTGTTGCAATTGGGAGAGTTCGACACTAAACTATGCCCATCTCGTTTGTTCGTTAAGTTCAAATTTGTGCAGGCTATTTAGTCCACGTTTACAATGGGGATAGGGCAGTTTCTTCAGGCGGCCTCAGGACTTTTGCCCTAATCATCTTTCACGTCTTGCTATATATGGCCTATTCTGTATATTGGTTACATCATATTTAAGTATTTTGCCTCCGTCGATGTTTCATACCTTACATAGGAGATTAAGCAAAAATAAAATATTTTCCTTTTGAAAATCATAGGATTTAGCTCCTAATATCAGTGATTTGGCGGAATACCTGAGCACTGATATTCTTTGTATACGGGATGCCGGTATATAACCCCCTACATAAATGTAATATAGTCCCCGTTGTGGTAACACGTACATAATAGTGGTAATACAAACTCAAGCCACGATGTAAGTTCAGTCCATGGACGACGAAAATTAATGTCAAACTTTTGCCCTAATCATCCTTCACGTCTTGCTATATATGGCCTATACTGTATAATGGCTACCTCATATTTAAGTATTTTGCCTCAGTCGATGTTTCATACCTTATTTAGGAGATTAAGCAAAAATAACATTTTCCTCTTGAAAATCATAGGATTTAGCTCCTAATATTTGGCGGAATACTTGAGTACTGATATTTTTTGTATACGGGATGCAGGTATATATCCCCCTACATAAATGTTATAGTCCTCGCTGTGGTAACATATGCATAATTTTGCAATCAAACGATTTGGGCGAATTGGTATTGTAAATGGACTGACACGTACATCATGTATAAACATGAAAACAAACATTCACGAGGACATGTTTTAAAATCTTTATATAATTATTTCTGAACTCAATCGTATCAAATCATTCTGTCAACGTTAATCATATAGGCCCAAATTCTCATCAGTAGCAATTTAGTCTGGGCTAAAACGACAGAAATAATGAGTAACATGTCGCACCAAACCCTTAGTCCTGATTCCCAAGCTAAACTAGAGGGATTGATTGAAAAGGGAAGAGGAAAAATTAAAATATCTCCGGTGACAAATGGCAACTATCAATGCGCTTTTGAAATTACATAGGTGTGAAACAGTATAACAGGTTACAGGTAATTTCAGTATTTTTTCTTTCAGCCAGGACTAAAGTTGAGCCACTGATGATCATTCGGCCGTATTGTTTTGTCTATTTTCCTTGATTTTATGGTTCCTAATTTGCTACTGGTGTAGATCCTGAAATCGGATGCGCAGTGCAACCTTGCGAACGCATTCCGCATGTTGCGAAATATGAGTTTTATGATGTTTATGCAGTACGCATAAACTAGACTTCCACTTCAAAAAATTAAATACAACTATGGATGGATTAACGATAATGTACCTTCACACGTTGGGGTTGTCGCTGCTTCAAATGTACCATTGCTGCAGTAAACGACGGTATTCCCATTAAACTGGCCAGGTGATTCACACGACATGTTAACGCCAGCAAGATGGTTTACAACGGTCTCATTTCCTACGTAGGTTGTAGAGTCTGGGTCTAAGCCTACCACGGCGATATCATCATCGAACTGAGAGGAGCTGCACTGAGCTGTATGGTCAATGACAAACAATAAAGATCATATACTAGCTATTCATCATACATATTTTAAATAAGTCTTTCTGTACGAGCCACATCACCGCAATTTATTTTGTAGATGTTTGTGTCAAAGGCACGAAGCACAATATCCCATCAGGACTGTACGAGATTACATAGGAACCCATGTGCATTGCCAAAAAATGCACTGACATTCATTGACATAATTATGTGCCAAATGGTGCTCAAATCACACAATTCTTGCAAGAAGATTGATATGATGTAAATAACATAACTGTGGAAAATGATGCCAAATAGTCAAACAAGTCAAAAACGTATTTGATGTAAAGTACAATAATATAACACAGTTTAAAGTAACTTGGGCGAACACTGCCTGTTTTTGTACAGATTGTGAAAAATGACTTGCGCCAAATTGAAAGAAGGGGGTAAACTAAACCAGCAGTCCGAATCAGTACTCCCATTCAAACAAATTGATCTTTGCCAGAAAATTCCTAGACTATCATAACCAGTGGCGTAACCAGGATTTAAAAAAGGGGGGGGGGGGTTCAGAAAAAAATCTGTCAGCGGGGGGGGGGGGGGGGGGGGGTAGTCGAAGCCGAGACGAAGTACCTGCACAATTTTCAAGACCAAGACCAGGTCCGGTCCACAATTTTCGAGGCCGAGACCAAGACCCAGTGGTTAAGAATCCGGTAAGCAGGAGAGGGGGGGGGGGGGGGTAGTCGAAGAAATTGTTTGCAGCCGAGACCGCAAATTTTCGACATTTTCGAGACCGACGCATGGTCCGGTCCACAATTTTCGAGACCAAGACCAAGACCAAGTGGTTGAGAATCCGGTAAGCGGGGGAAGGGGGGGGGGGGTGGACGGGGGATGGTAGTCGTAGAAAATTTTCGTAGGCGAGACCGCAAATTTTCGACATTTTCGAGACCGACGCCAGGTCCGGTCCACAATGTTCAAGACCAAGACCCAGTGGTTGAGAATCATGTAAGCGAGGGGGGGGGGGGGGGGGGGGGGAGGATAGTCGTGGAAAAAACTGTGGAAAATGAAAGTCAAACAAGTCAAAAACGTATTTGATGCAAAGTACAATAATATAAAACAGTTAAAAGTAACTTGGGCGAACACTGACTGTTTTTGTACAGATTGTGAAAAATGACTTGCGCCAAATTGAAAGAAGGGGGTAAATTAAACCAGCAGTCCGAATAAGTACTCCCATTCAAACAAATTGCTCTTTGCCAGAAAATTCCTAGACTATCATAACCAGTGGCGTTACCAGGATTTAAAAAGGGGGGGTTCAGAAAAAAAATCTGTCAACGGGGGGGGGGGGGGGGGGGGGGGGGGGGGGGGGTAGTCGAAGCCGAGACGAAGTACCTGCACAATTTTCAAGACCAAGACCAGGTCAGGGGGGGGGGTGGACGGGGGGGATGGTAGTCGTAGAAAATTTTCGTAGGCGAGACCGCAAATTTTCGACATTTTCGAGACCGACGCCAGGTCCGGTCCACAATGTTCAAGACCAAGACCCAGTGGTTGAGAATCATGTAAGCGAGGGGGGGGGGGGGGGGGAGGATAGTCGTGGAAAATTTTCGGCATTTTCGTGGCTGAGACCACAGTTTTTCACACTTTTCGAGGTCGAAACCATCGAAAATGACGGTCCAGACCATTGACATTTGGTCTCGAGAACAGTTCAAATTTTTAAATGGGAGGTTAAAACCCCAAAAACAGTCATTTTTTGGTCTAAGGGGGAAGGGGGGGGGGGGGGTTCAAACCCCCCCCCTCCTGGATACGCCTATGATCATAACATAATCCTAAATTACTACTTCTATCTACTACTACTACTACTACTTTTACTACTACTACTACTACTACTACTACGACTACTACTACTACTACTACTACTACTACTAATACTACTAATAAAATGTATTCCATTATTGTATCATATTATTTTACTTGAAAATGTTGGTAAAATAGCAGTCAAATTTGTTAACCCTAATGGTTCATCTTTTGATATTCAGAAGATTAAATTTCAGTCATTTTGGGTACACCTAGAATGAACATTATGCGACTATTAAAAGACTTTCATATGGGGTGCCCAATTGCATTCTATTACGTAATATACGAATAATATCGTTATCTTTTAATCATGTATAGAATTAGATTTGTATACGTACGCCAAAGCCACAACTGATTTAATTTGAAAGCATGAATGTCGAAAAAATATAATATAATATGGAGTTATGATATTGCTAAGATTGTATCTCAAGCATGTCAAATGCCGTAAAACCGTAATATTTGTATATTTGAATAAGTACAAAATATGATTGAATTGTCGGGTAGTTATTTACCCCAGCAGGTGAAACTTGTGGAGTCCCATGTTCCATTATTGCAGTAGCTAGATGCTGGGCCACCAGTCTCGGATGTTCTCTCTGCACATTCTAGCACCACGTATCCATAGTAACCGGTGTAAATCTCCTGGTCCGGCTCGTAAATGATTCCAAATGGATCGCCGATTGTTGCCTCCAGATCTGTTTTCGTACAGTTTATATAGGTATCTGATGAGAAAAAAAGAAGACAAAAAAATCAGATTAATACAAATTATCACTATTGTAGGCCTTTAAATGACGTAATCATGGCTCTACAAGGAAATAAAATCATTTTTACTATATAATTTTTTTTTAAATGTGTGTTATATAGTGGTAGTTCAGGCCATCATTGCATGGCTCTATTTTACAACAAAATGTTTCATAATTATGTCATGTATATTGTTGTATCATTCTTCATTTTAAATGATTTCTTAGTCATTTGTAAGCGAATAGTAGTTTATGTTTGACGAAATATATTATTTTATTAATGCAGTTGATTTTGTAATAATAATTGAGTATTACGATACCACAGGCATACATTTAACCCTAACCAGGCCGGGGGAGGGGGGGGGGGGGGGGGTGGAATCCACCCCCTCGACTTTTCGCGCGATAATTCCCCAACGCGCGCAGGTATTAACGCGCGACTTCATGAGTTTTTTCATTAGCCGCATTCAGACGATAAAAGCAAATCTCGTGGTTATCTTGTGGTTATCTTGTGGTTTGCAATTCTTAAGAATATCTTGTGGTTTGCGCTCGTTTGAACACGCAAAACTCGTGGTTATCTTGTGGTTTCCAAACCACGAGATTGCGCAAACTGCAAAAAATGCGCAATCTCGTGGTTATCTTGTGGTTATCTTGTGGTTTGCAAACCACAAGATAACCACAAGATACTTGTAAGATTTTGCGCAGAATGAGCGCGCGATAAGCGCGCGACTGCGCGCAGTCTACTTTTTTTACCGTCTGAACACAATCAGCTTCGAGACTCGTGGTTTGGGTTGACCTCATGACCGAGATATGCTTCCGGTGTGAAAACAAGTCAAGTGAGCGCGCGTGACCTCAAATGAGAAAGGCGCGCATGCTACTTCCGGTTTTAATTCTTAAGCATTGCAACTCTCGAGAATTGGCATCGTTTGAACACACATTTTGAAGTTCTTAAGAACTTGGCTTTCATCGTCTGAATACGGCTAATGAAGTCTTGCGCAACTTTTGAGACCAAATTTGCGACGACCGGGTATACCGTTCTAAGGTCACGTGACCTTTTGTAAGTGAGCGTCGGCCCGAGAAAATCGCTAAATTTTGTGATTTGTGTACAAATCCTATGGATATTGATTTTTTCTTAGAATAGACAAAACCTTCATTATTTTTCATTCTAATAACTGCAATCATTTGATTTTGGGCTAAAAATTGTTGGATAATGGTCAATACTTTATTCCATTGAAAAAAACAATAAAAAACAAAGAAATACATAAGAAATTCCAAAAACAAAGAAATACATAAGGAAAATTTTGGCTGTCGAAATTTTTAATGTTCAAAACCTGTTAATTAAGTCATAAAGAATACTCATGCACAAAATTAGTATACAAATGATGCACAGGTATGAGTGGGTCGGTAGGAATTGTTTGCACAAGGTAACTATGGAACTGTTAAACCCACGAGGCGAAGCCGAGTGGGTTTAGACTAGTTTCCATAGTTACCGCGTGCAAACAATTCCACCAACCCATGAAATAAACTTGCGCATCATCTGTTTTATAGAATGGGCATTGTTACGCCCCCCAAAAAGTCAAAAAATTAAAAATTAGAAAAATTACCGGATGCATGAAATAATTTTACCGGACGCATGAAATTTTTTACCGGACGCATGAAATTTTTTACCGGACGCATGAAATTTTTACCGGACGCATGAAATTTTTACCGGACGCATGATTTTTTTACCGGACGCATGACTTTTCATGCATCCAGTACAATTAATTGTCTGCACAAATTTTGCTCTCAACCAATCAGATTGCAGGGATTTATCAACCCATTCTATAACATATTTTGAGCAATATTTAGTGATTTACAGACAAAAAGGGGATTTCTGCATAAATTTGCATAATTAATTCAGAATTGATTATTTAAAAAAAATAACAATGCAATCTTGTAGATTATGTTGCAAGCTATCTGTGTGCCAAATTTTGCGGCGGCCGCGCGTTCGACGGCCGAGATCTCGGGGGGGGGGGGGGGGTGGAATCCACCCCCCCCCCCCCCCCCCCCCCTCCCCGGCCAGAGCATAGCCAAAATAACCCGGCCTGGTTAGGGTTAACTATAAATACATTCTTCCGGGGAATATTATCCAAATTTAGACCATAACAATATATCTGGAATCAACTTTTAATACGTGATAGCCTACATATCTAAAATGCCTGGCTTGTGGACTAAATAGACTACCGGAAAATGTTCAATACTAACTTGCGTATATTGAATAATGCATGACATCAAATAAAAATAGAAACACAGAACAGGATAAAACAACACAGAAACAAGATAGCACGAAACAGGAAAGTTATACATGTATGATATTCAGCTGTCTATAGGAAGACCATTTTAGTAGAAACTAATGGAGAGGTAGTAGAAACATTGCAGGGGCGTAGATATTTGGTCCTGAGGGCATATTCCCCCCACAAAATATATGTGCCCCGGATGCCCCTGGAGGAGCCTGCACCGGAGGGCTCGGGTTCGAATCTTATTGAGACGAGTCCAATTTTCTTTGCTCATGCTATTCATTAAAAATAACATTCCATGTATGTACTGTCTGTGGGATGATTTAAGCCACGTACAAAGTAATTGCAATGAGTAAGTGAACAATATGACTTTACATTTTTGCTCATTTCTCGGCCAAAAAAACATCCAATTAACCTGAATTGTTCACACATTACTTTGTGGACATATCATATCACACCAATACACATTCTATCAATCACTCATCACCTTTTGCACTTGTCAACAAAGTTCTTGAGATATTAGCTTAAACGATATTCACTAACTCATTGTACTTACTCTGTACATTGTATGAAATTATCCCGTAGACAATTATTTCATATCTGAACACTTCAATCGTAAATATCTTTTGAACAAAATAGAAATTTGAAAAACCGAAACCTGTCCCGTGATTTTATTGTTCATATAAATATAATAAGCTATGAGATAACTACTAGAGTTCCAAGTAAGTTTTGAGGGTTTGGACGATGTTACTAAGTCCCTTTCATAAAGCTATAAGCTAAATCGGATCCTCCTAGAACTATACATATATAAATTCAATGAATTTGAATACTGAACCACCGCATTTCCCAACATAAAGTTAACGGTTTTCGCAAAAAGTCTAAATCATTTCTTCTTTAAACTCAGATTCAAGTCAGTTTAACTTGATATAATAAGCTGTCTTCATTACATACAGTATATATTTTTGGTCGAGCTAGTGTCTGTATATAAATATCAGCTAATATTATACCAAATTGTTACCGTATGTTTACATTCACAACATTGCAATTTGGTTTGGTTTAAATTAGCATTTTAGCGATATTTTCTACTATAGATTTGTTAGCATTGCATTGCATTGATTTATTAATTAACAATTTTAATTGGTATACAAGTTGTGTTAAAAAAATAAGAATAGTCAGAGTAGTAAATATACAAACCTCCATTGACAAATCGCGTTGTACAACCAAGACAGGAGAATGTCACGGCGGTAACGAAAATCGCTGTAATGAATCGCATTTTCTCTCTTAATTATTACAATAAGTTTGAAGACATATCCAGTCTTGAAGTCTGATACTGCTATCCTATTCCGGTATATCCAGCATTATCTTGTCTGCAAGTTTCTATATTTCCTTTCAAAATGTAATTTCATCAACTGCAGTGGTTTTATCATATGCGAACTATACACCAACAATGAATTACAAATATACGTATGTTGGATGCATAAGTGTCGGAGAATATTCCAATTACGTAAACTCCAAATCTTTGTCAAATCTCCGATGCAATGATCCGCTTTGTATACTGTAGTCGCAATAACAAACAATCAATATATATTCCTCTACTTGCAAAAGTCAAAAGCGTGCATTGCTTCACCAATGAGAACAAAATTAAGCTGTTTTATATAAACACAATAAAAAAGTAACTCCCCCCTAATCAAAATAGCGTAACTTTTTAACAAATAGGGTTTGAGCAACATAACTTGGCAGGAATGTTTCTTAACGTATTGGCTAACGTCTCCGCGAAAATGAACTTGATCCGCCATACCATGCATGAGTGAGCACACATTAAAGGCAAAAATGTCACTTTTCAAAAGTCACAACAGTAAAAAAGTGACAATTTTGCCTTTGATGTGTGGTCACTCATCCATGACTCGACGGACCAATTTCATTTTCACACATAAGTTAGTCAATAAATGTAGGAACAATCCTGCCGAGTTATTTTGCTCAAAACCTTTTCGTTAAAAAGTTATGTTATTTGATTAAGGGGGACTTATTTTTTGGTTGGGTTTAATTGATCAGTATTGTTGGAATAAAACAGGGGGGATTAGGGGGGGAGTTAATTTTTTGTTTGTGTTTAGATAATAAAAGGCGCAAATTATTATAAGAGCTTACTGTGTTTCTTACTGCTTATGGTCTTTTGTCGCACAAACACGCCAAAGAGCGTCGGTAACTAATAATAATTACTTAGCCTCATGACAATGCTCTACATCTGAATGATGGCGGGAGACGGTTGTATAATCCCGTGCTATCATGTATGGGCCCCATTGCAGAAAGAGATGCAATCGATTTAAAGTTGCTATTAATCGCAATTCACATCATGACTTGTGACGAAATGTGCAAATCTGATTGGTTCAAATGCGCATATTTTCTGACTTTCTGAATTAATTAACTTTACGATCGGTTGCAACTCTTTCTGCAAAGGGGCCCATCTCCTGACATTCAGACGTAAAGTCTTGTTTAAAGGTTAGCAGTTACTAGGATAAGGACTTTAGACATTGATAGCGAAAGATTTCAACAAACTTATATGACGGGAGCCCCTATAATAGTTATTTCTAAATGTTGTACGAACAGTGTTAAAGATTCTTTGTTTCTTATTATCAGGACTTTATATCCCCCGACTAAAAGTAGTTTCATCAAATACCCCACTATAGCGTGGCAGTGGCTATATACACCCCGCCCCCGATTCCCCTGAGTAATGGTCCACAGCCCACCCCGGCCGCGAATTTTTTTTCCCAAACAGGTTTACAAATCCTTGTGAATTAGCGACTTGGTCAGAGACCACGCATTTCCGACTTGTATAATATCGAACATTAAGTACGAGTTTACGCAAAAGATGCGGCAAGGCTAGGTTTCGAACCCAGCGTCTTTCAGACTAGTACGCATCCGATTGCGCCACAGCGGTCTGCTTGATTTGAGGCGGAACAGAAGGGCTTTTGTCTTAGTTTCGGCCTTAGGGGGATATACCCTAACCTAAACCCTAACCCTAATTTGGTGGCTATAGGTCAGATTAGTGGCTATAGGTCAGATTTAGTGGCTATAGGTCAGATTTAGTGGCTATAAGTATATTTAGAACTCTAATTTTGTTGTTGTTGTTGTTGTTGTTTAGAGTTTATTGGCGGTTCATTCTATTTGAATATTTTCGCCAATAACTAAATATTATTTTAATTCTTCTCATTAATTTTCTTTATTTTAATATTTCCATTATTTGTTTTCTTTCTTTTGGGGGTGCATAAACGTTTTCAAACCATCGATAAACAAAACCAAAATTAAAGGCATCATCGGGCCAACCCGGCTCGGTACATTGAGCAGGCTTCTCAACTGACGAATCAGTCTAGGCCCCCCGATGCATGGAGATGCGCTCTGGTCGCCTTCGTTCTATTTTGCACCTGCATCCGATTCCAAAAACAAAACAAAACAAAATTATATATCAAATCAAATCAACTCAAAAAACAAATTTTCAATTATTCAAGAACATACAAGGTAGCAAACATTTTGGGGCTTTGAAAGTGAAAGTGCAAAGTGCAGGATGTAATTTACTAATTATTTACATAAACAAGTACAAAAGAAAGTTACACATTACTTTTTCAGCAAAATTTATATGCTGATCAAACCAGCTTCAGAGGCCTGCACAGATGTCCTGTAAACAGTCTCTGTTCCGGCTTGAGCATGCATATAATTTTACGAGAGCCAAACATAATATACAAAAACAATTTCAATACAAACTCTTAATATTATACGGGTAATCTCCCGGTTCTTCTCACATAATCAACAAGAGCTTGTTGGAGGGGTCGCTCTAAAGAATTTAACAAAGTCGTTATTTTTCCTTCTTCATATAAACCTGTTTCAGCCATCAACATGGCCCTTTGAACTATGTACTCTGGACTCTGACACAAAAAATGTGTAATAGTTTCAAATATACCCTCACAATTAGGGCAATACCCAGTATCGTGTTTTTTCAATACACATAAATTTACATTTAAACCAATGTTTCCCATTCTTGAATTGAATACGCGCGGATTAGTCTCCATTCAAGTCGCCCGATTCCAATTAAACGGGCATACCTTATGCGTTAGTGCCATAGTAAACCTGTTTGGGAAAAAAAATCCGCACCCCGGCCTCCCCTTTTTTGCGCTTGCCCGTGCTATTACACAGCACAACTTAACAGATAGTTAGGTATACCCATGCAAAGTTTTAAAAAACAACTTTAAATTATAGGGTTTTCTTGTATAAATTTGATTTTCTTATTACCACCCTTTCGCAAAGTTTGATGTGGTCTCACTGAAACAACCGTCGGATAGAGACCGATTCTTCGGTGTATAGGATACCCTTCGGGAACCCGGTGTTATCATGGCAGGAAGCCATATACAATAAATTGTGTTGAAGGGAATATAAAGAAAAAAATATACCAAGCGCTTTACGATTGTTCCATCTAAATTATTATGTCAGTCGACTACAGCTATGTGCTATGTCTCCTTAGTATTTGCTTTTTACGTTAATTATCTCTCGCCAGATAAAGTGATGTTTATTTAGCAATATACGCAATACGCAATTATATTATATATAACGCACCAAAATACCACATGATACTCTTATCATTGTTCGTGAACTTGAGAATAAACACTTCATTACAATTATCCACGCGGCACACGTAGGCTACTGTATGTATCTAAGTCAAAGTCACAGACCTGCATCATCGCCAATAAAAGAAAACTGTATAACACCATAAAGTATATACAAAAAACGGGACAATAAACAATATATAACCTCAGCGAACATTACACAATATAAATCAGAGACAATTATGATACCACCTCGGGTAAACAATGGGGTGCGGTTCGTTATTCCGAAGGTTCGTTATTCCGAATACACAAATTTCGTATACCTGAGGGTTCGTTAATTTGAAAATGAAATAGGGTTCGTTAATTCGAAAAATTGTTGCATTATTCCCAAGGTTCGTTATTCCGAAGGTTCGTTATTCCGAAGGTTCGTTATTTCAGGGGTTCGTAATTCCGAAGGTTCGCTATTCCTAAAATGAAATCGGGTTCGTTATTCCGAAGGTTCGTTCGTCCGAAAATAAAATCGGGTTCGTTATTCCGAAGGCTCGTTATTCCGAAGGTTCGTTAGTCCGAAAATAAAATCGGGTTCGTTATTCCGAAGGTTCGTTATTCCGAAGGTTCGTTAGTCCGAAAATAAAATCGGGTTCGTTAATCCGAAAATGAAATCGGGTTTGTTATAATACTATAATTTCAGATTGGCGTAGCCACGGGAAGGAAGGAAGGGAGGGGGGGGGGGGGGGCTTGCTCAATACAGGCTCTGTATTAAATAAAGAGAAAACAGAACTATAATTTCAGATTAGCGTAGCCACGTGGGAAAAAGGATGGGGGGGCTTGCTTAATCAAATAAAAATATACAAAATACTTAAATGTTTGATTGGTCTGGCCAAGGGAGGGAAGGGGGAGGGGCATGCTAAATAAAGAAAAAACAAAACTTGAATTTTAGATTGGCGTAGCCACGGGGTAAGAGGAAGGGGGGGGGGGGGAGCTTGATTAAAAAACTAAACAAAACTGTAATTTCGGATTGGCGTAGCAACGGAGGGAAGGGGTTGCTTGATACAGAATCTGTATTAACATAGACGTATATATACATGTAGTTGTAAAGTGGCATAGCAAGGTTAAGGGAAAATAATGGGGTTAATTTATTAGGTTATTCAGGTCGTATAGGGTGGGGAGTGGGGGAGGGGGAGGTATTGACTCCATTATCGTTGTAAAGTGGCATAGTAAGGTTATAGGAAATCAAGATGGTTAATTGAGTAGGTTATTCCTGTTGTATGGGGTACTGACTCCCTTGTCGTTGTAAAGTGGAGTAGTAAGGTTAAGGGCAATTAAAGGGATCTAGTCAACTGATTTTTGGAAGAATTTAATTACAGAATGGTATATGCATTATTGTATAAAGTTCATTAGCCCAGTGACCAGATTCAACCAAAAATATATTATTACTTGGTGTTGTGCAGGCATGCAAGGCATGATCATGCCTACAAATGTTTATATTAAGACCTATTTTATATTTGTACTCTATAATTTAAACCTATTTGCCATAATATATTCTACATTATGTATATTGCATTATCAAACATATTTTACCTCTATTATAATGATTTAGTTAAATCAGATACCAACAATACACTATAAAGAACTCATATTTTTATGTTTGTTATTGTTTTAAATTTGTTATGTGTTTTATTGTTTTATTATTTATTTCGTTCATATCATTTTAAAAACTTTCAAAAATAACATTGAATGTCATTTGAAGAACTTCAAATACAAATTGTTTAACGTTTTCAATATCTTGAACATTTCAATGCGTTTGTGTATATAACTGAACGTGCAATTTCAAGTCCTTTGTATAACAAGTGACTTAAAATGACACGTGACACATTAATTGAAGATATTATGCAGTCGAATTTGGTATCAAAAGATGCACACGACTCTACAGAACACAAATATGAAGCAATGTGATGATATCATAATGCTTTTTAGTGTAACTGTGAAAATAGCAGAGACAATCCTTCATGAACCTATAAGGATTTAAGGCACTATTAACGTACATTATGGGTTAAATCGTTTGTACTCATTGTATGGACTTCCAGTAGCTAGATCGCGAGGTTGCCCACCTAGGTTGTGATCCTAGAAGGTCCTATAAGACATTTCTGGTGCATAACCTTGTATAACATTCCATGTTTGATATCCTAAAAAAGGGGGTGTTTGCTCCCTGGGTATTAACAATAAAAACAAATATATTTCAACAACAATTGTCATTGATAACAATGCGTTCGGGATTGGTATAAGAGTGTATATTTAGCTTTGGAAGTGTATATTCTAACAATATGGCATGAATTATGTAGGTTTACGATACAAATTGATGTTAAAGGGATCTAGTAACATTGTTGACATATGCAAAAAGTTATCTAATATGTCCACTGGGTGTTGTGTGAAAATTTCAAGTTAAATGGACGTTATATGGCCGAGTAATGAGCAAAAAGCAAAGTGATATCCACTAACTCATTGCACTCACTTTATACACTGTTTTGACGATTCAGTGAATTATTCACAATTTGAACACATACATCAATCATACATATCTTTTTAACGAAAGGGAAATTTGAAAACAAACCGTAACCTGTCCCAATGATTATATTGTTAATACAAATACCACAAGATGTGAGGGAACTGCTAGAATTCCAATTGGATTTTGAGGATTTGGACAATGTTACTAAGTCCCTTTAAAGTATATATAAATCACCTTTATTTATTAAAATCATTCGAATGTTATAAAGAAGGCTAGAAACCCAGGTCCAAGGCAGAAGTTGAAAATAATTTCGCATTCTGCAATTGTCAGGGTGAACAGAATAATTGCAAATTGATATAAAATCAATTCTCATTCCCTTTTTTATGTTCGAATAGAATATACAAATACGAACCTCCATTGATAATACACGTTGTACAGCCAAGACAAGTGAAAGTAATGGCGGTAATGAAAATCCTTGTTATGAATCGCATTGTTACTCCTTTTTTGGGTAATTGTTATAACAATTTTGAGAAATATCCAGTCTTGAAGTCTGAGACCGCAATTCTATTCCGATTTATCCAACGTTGTCTTATTCTCTGCAAATGCTATATCCATGCAAAATGTAATTTAATCAAACACTTTTATAATTTAGTTAACGGCCTACAAAAAAACAATAACACAATTGAAACAAACATGCCAAAGGACGTGGGTTAATGATAATGATTATGTTTCCCCATTTATTTTCAGACCATCGTCATTCAATTAAATTAATTATTAACTTAAATGATGTATTGTCTCAGGAATGTGTTGCATACCGTTCTGTTTGTTCCTTTTGTTTATGTTCAATTTCTCCTTTGAGCACTCATTTTCGTTTGTTCGCAATCACATTTGTGTTTGTAATATACATTATAGTTAAAGGGAATTCAATTCCTTCCGATCGCAGATCAATTTCGTCATTTTGCGATCGATTTCTTTTTTTTAAATTCAAATTTAGTATAAGCTGGCGAATCCTATATGATGTACGAACACCGGAGCGTCTATATATTCTGCCCGGACATTATGTGCTCTCCCACCGGCGTCACTATGCAGATGTTCAGGAAGATATAGAAGAAAAATAATGAGATTGTTCTCATCTTTGTTTTTTTGATATTCATTCCTCGCCAGATAAAATTATGTTTATTTAGCAATCAATGCAAATAACCCATAATAATCCAATCAACTTCCGCATGCTCTTATCATTGGGGTACCAGCCTATGCTCGTATCATTGTTCACATGGGAATGACAATTCTCAAAATTATCTGCACGGCACAGGTCTGAATCATTGACAACCCCCCCCCCCCCCCCCCCCCCCCCCCGCCAAAAGAAACCAACAACAGCAATACACAACAATGTAAATCAGAGACAACTATGACAATATTCTAGAATGTCTTTTACACATCAGGTTAAGAATGCGGATAATCGCATACTCATTTACCCACAAATTATGATATTATAATGAGGTATGATTTTGTTTAAGTCATGGCATAATAGCACTGAGGTTCTTTGCCCGAATAAGATGGGCTAGTGGCTGTGCACCGTCCGCCAAAGCGCACCCTCAATCTTATTTTAGCGGTCCATTCATTCACACGTATAAATCGCAGCGATTGCAATCGAATTTGATTGGAAAAAACCTCCGGAGCTCGATAGGCTAATCGCCTTTATAGTCCGGGAGCCAATTTTCAGAAGAGGCCTAAATAAGGAGTTCGTGCAACACCCACCACAGATTTAGTTCGTCACTTTAGGGTGTCTGGGGGTATCTCTGGAACAATTCTAGCCCTGATGTACAGTTGATTTCTGGTAGCAACACTATTATTTCTATCAATTAAGTATGCAAATGTATGCAAAAAAAATCCCCTTTTTGTCTGTAAATCACTAAATATGGCTGAGAATATAATGAGAATATAGCAGTACTCTGCAGTACATGCTCACCAGTTGGGTGGAATCCACCCCACCCCTTGACGTTTTGCGTGATAATTCCGCAACGCGCGTAGGTATTTTCTGCGCGACTACATGAGTTTTGTCTATTGAAGTCTTGGGCAACTTTTGAGACAAAATTTGCGACAACTGGGTATACCGTTCCGAAGCCACATGACCTTTTGTAAGTGAATGTCGATCAATTTCGTGATTTGGGTACAAATCCTATGGAAATGTGTTTTTTCCCCTAGAATACACAAAACCTTTAATATTTGTCATTCTTACCACTGCAATCATTACATTTTGGGATTAGAATTGAAAACAAAAGTCGAAAAAACAAAGAAATACATAAGAAATTCCAAAAACAAAGAAATACATGTTGGAAACCTGTTAATTAAGTCATAGAAAATATTTATGCACAAAATCAGCATATTCTGAGCCATATTTAGTGATTTACAGACAAAAAAGGGATTTTTTTTTTTTTTTTGCATAAATTTGCATACTTAATTGATAGAAATAATAGTGTTGCTACCAGAAATCAACTTTACATCAGGGCTAGAATTGTTCCAGAGACACCCCCGAAACACCTCAAAGTGACAAACCAAATATGTGGTGGGTGTTTCACGAAACTTTTTTTTTTTGCCGGTCCTGGCTCCCAGACTATTAATGGTGAATCGCGTTTGGAAAAATCCATTCACAGTCGTAACAAAGCAGCTAGTTTGCAATCAATTTTGTTTCCAATCGCGATAGTAACCAATTTGACAGGCACGTGTGAAAAGGCTGCTAGTATTTGAATCTGTTGGATCTAAAGGATTTGAATTTGTTGTGACTGTGTATAATAGCCCTAACGGTGCACTTAGCCCGAGAGAGGGCTTGTTACTTATTAGCCAGAAAAGAGCCCGCTAGGTCAAGGAGGTATAAGAAGGGAACCTCCTTCAGGTACGATAATGAAAGGGTGTGTCGTTTGGAGCACACCTCCAGCTAGGTCGATAGTGAAACTCTGCATGATTCATTTACTAAATGAACCGCTACACACCATGTATTATGGCAAAAGTAAAGAAGAGTCAAAGAGAGGATTCGAACCCATGATAACAAGTGTTGAAATCCACAGGGTGACCAGTAGGCCACGTACACAGCTGATGGTCAGTATGGTCTCATCGTAATTAAAACCCTAAAACTCACCCAAACCCTAATCCTAGTGACGTTGCGTGACGTCTATTATTTTCTCTTAAATTAATCGGTAGTTGGTTCCATAAATGTGGTCCTGAATAAGATATAGATTGCTTTCCAACATTTGTTTTAATTTTAATAACGTTTACGGTATATTATATTTTCTTTTATTCCGCGTTTCATACGGATGATCAATAAATGAGAAGTAATCAATGAATCTATGAGGTAGATTATTATTTATCAAATCATGCATAAATACGCAAATCATATAACGGTATTGCTTAAAAAGAGATATTTTATTAGTGTTTTTTTGTTTGTTTGTTGTGTGTTTTTGTTTTTTTGAGCGGGGGATGGGTGTTCACATGACACCATGTGAAAACTAAAAATTGGAATGGAGAAATTCGAGACAAGGAACCGGACACAAAATAATGTATACTCACGTATCTCAAACGTTCATTGCTTGCAATATGCTTGCATGTGTGTATGTTTTTGTCCAAAATACAAAATGATAACAATCCTGGTACAATAAATCAAGGTAAATTTAATTTCACACCCCTTTTGAAATATATACAGAATACATGGGGAAGCAAAATCGTGTTAAAAACAAGAGGGAAAAAGAAAAGATAAACTAGACATGAAATTCGTCATAGACGAATTAGGTGATCCGTACCCATTTGAAAATTTATCTTTTGAACCTTTCCACAACAAGTTTAAACCAATTTTATTTGGAGGAAATCTTACACAATTATCATCGTAGAGGGCAATCAACCTAAACATATATTATATATGTTGAGTCCATACAGTTATGATCAAGACTCTATGGTTGGGCCCAAGATAACAAGTAACAAAACAGGTCTAGGCCTATTATTTTAGTAAATTTTAGTAACACACACACACACACACACACACACACACACACACACACACACACACACACACACACACACAATCACTCTCACATGTACATGTATATGTCTATACCAGGTCTATACAAATTTAAGGGAGGGTATGGGATGGTTATTACCCCCCTCCCATTTGGAGCCCGTTCGAAATTTGTGTTTAAAACATCACTCTAATTAGAAGCGTGGTTATTATTAGTATTCTTATGTATTTTTATAAAGATGTAATGTTAAAAATAGCGGGGAATTATTGTACAGGCCATTGCCTCCCCCCCCCCCCCCCCCACACCCCCACCCAAAAAAGGGAGGGGGGTATATTACCCATCCCATCCCTCCCCCGATCTATACGCCCGTGAACTCTACCAGTCCAAACTGGAGCTAATCTATGAGCATGGATCATCTTACAAGATGATCTTTTACAAGTGTCTTTATTCACGTCCGTAGGACACTATAATACAACACATAAATAATACACTTTCCAAATTGAAAGGGTTAAGGTTTCAGATACAAGTCTGCTTTTTGTCACACTGGCTCTACTGAAACTACCTTTTCACATTGGTGATATATTCCTATATTTTTCTACAAATATATTAACTGTATATTTCATTACTTTCATTACAACTAAAATTCATATAGCATTTTCCATCACGAAAGCATTAATTTAGTCAGTATGCATGTCTAAAACAACAAAACAATGTATTATCGAGACAAGTATTAATCCCCACTTCGTGATATTCTGAAGCATAATAGATAATCCAATAATTATCACCACCATCATTAACACGTGTAACATAGAATCAGGAATAATCACCTTTAATGCACAGCATACTCGATCCCACCTTTGTGATATTCTGAAACATAATAGATCATCCAATAATCATCACCACCATCATTAACACGGTCGTGTAACATAGAATGTTCCGTCATGATATGTTAGTCAACACACACCTCTCTTAAAATGTTTACTCCATGGTATGAAACACACATGCATGATATGAATGAAGAAAGGAATATTGTGCTATACGTTGGTGTTTAAACATACAGTGAGAATCACAATTCCTTCCCCATGCATTATTTCATTTCTAATAGGGATACTACGCACAAATGCTAGGGGTGAGAGACTATTTTGACCGTTACTGGAAGGAGGGGCGTTTCATAAAATTGTGTGATGTAGTATGAGGGCGAAGACCCTAACATTGGGGAGGGTGTTCTGGTCTCGTTAATTGGCAACGCATTATATGCATAAATTTGATGTGCGCTGTATTGAGAATCAATTACTGTTTTCAAACATCTAATTAAAAACGCCATAAGTTACGAAACAAAAGAAATATAACGGCTTACCTGGAATTTCTTGAAATATTTTTATGCTAAATTGCAATAAAGGAAAAACAAATGTTGCCATTATTTGAGCAAATTAATAGGAACATATTATTTTTCCTCAATATCTCCACTACAACATATCAAAATTGTAGACGTATTCGAGCGGAATCGAAGGAGATAGAAGCACAACTGCACCTTCCAAACATAATACAAAATTTATGAAATCAATCAAAATAAAATTTTCGCTTTTCATGGCAATTTGATGACGTCATGATGTCCGGTTTGCAAACTTTGAATATCGCACTATACCTACAACTCATACTCTATCACGAAAACATAACGACCAAAATACTGAACATGGATTTTCAAATTTATGATCAATTGAACAGGGCATGTTTTTACCACATTTTCACATATTTTACATATGGCAGCACGCGCGGATTTCATGTGTAGCACGCGCGCATCGACACATTTCCGGTCGGAAAGAGATAGTAATTGTTCAGAATCGTCTCAGCTACAAGATATCAAAACTTGGGACAGATTCAAGCAGAATTGACCGATATATCGGAATCCAAACACGATATATACATAATCGTAAATGATAAAATCGTTGAAAACTGCTAATGTTAACTTCTCATGGTCATATGATTACATAATGAGGTTTGGTTGGCGATAAGGATGCATGACGTTGTATCTACAACTCATTCGTCTGCAAGGAAAAATATTTTTAACAAAATTGCCCGTGGATTTTAAAAATTATTATCAATTAAAAAAGGGCATATTTTGTACATATTTTGTGCATAGCAGCACTCGCGGATTTTAAAGTTTTACGCCCTCCTGTTCGAGCGTTTTTGGTCGAGGAGATCTGGAAACTGTTTTAATTTATCATAGAAAGTATTGGGAACAGTTTCCCAAAAAAAACACGCATTTTTTTGTTCCGTGCGCGCTACGCGTGAATAAGCGCGCGCGCAAACGCGCACGCGCGCAAAATTTTGAAATGCTCGGAATGACCTGAAACGTATGGAAAATTGGTTCGCCGGTTGATTTGAGAATTTTTCAAGGATTTTTACCCTTTGACGCGCGCGTACGCGTCCGTCGTTGTCCGTACGACCTTGGGTGCGACATTTTTATATAGCCCTTGAACTTAGCTTGCCATGTACAGAAATTGGTGAAAATATACCATTACGTAAGAAAGATATGGGCTGTTGAAATATTTCACAAAATGGCGTCTCCATGACGTCACAGGGTAGTACCGTCATAATCATTACCCAGGTGCACAATTTCGGACCAAGGTCTATTATGTTCACCAGGTTTCATTATCATATCCCCAGCCAAATTTTACAGACACGAGACACAAAAAACGTACAAAGAAAAAAAAGAAAAAAAATTGTGTTTCCACAATTGCGGTATATTTAGAGATCGTAATGACCGCGGGAAATAAAGACGGATCGTGATAGCGTTATCAAAATGATGTCGAATGAAATCGGAATGACCGCGGGAAATGACGACGGATCGTGGTAGCGTTATCAAATGATGTCGCATGATAATTTGATATGTTATGAACAAGATCTTATCGAGATCGAGCCTTGTAACATGACACGAATTATATACACAAAGCTAGAGATGATCGTGAAGTATTGTGCGATTGTGGAAACACCCGCTGAGTAATAACAAAAGGTGATACGCTATACGTATCACCTAACTAGGGGCCAGTAATAGTTGGGTACGGGTCTAGCGGGAATCCGAGTGAATCTATCCCGGGGGCGTCTTTTTTTTCCGTAACCTTAATGCGTCGCTTTTCCTCAAAAACTCGTAAAAGCGCGCTGGTAAGCCAAGACTTGCCCCCGCTGCTATTATGCATCAAAATCTGCGGCTCTGCGACATCGAACTAGATAAGACAAGTCCAAGGGCAAGGGTGACCATTATTTAATTAGTGTCCGATCTCGATGCGGACAACGACCACGACAATGAGACTAGGAACATTATGATTCATCTAGGCGTATAACTATCACACTCACAGTCATCATGGTGTGTGAAGCCACGATTTTATTGAGAAAATAGCTATGCTTGCGTGTAAATCAACACCGCGAGCTAGTCTTGGCTTTCCAGCGCGCTTTCACGAGTTGCGACGCATTAAGGTTACGGAAAAAAGAGACGCATCCCGGGGCAGCGCCGGCGCGCTATGGACCTTACGTTAGGTACATGTAAACATAACAAATGGCGAATTGTCATTGTGTTTCATAGTGTGATTCAATACGTAAGATAATTTGAATGTGCTAATATCCGCTGGTTGATGGTCCCAACATGGCGCGCGCCCGTGGCCTCAGTTACCGAACCATGACCGCCTGTCCATTACTTAGTAGAGGTCAGTGGTTCTCTCCCAGAACCACGAACGCGTTTACTGATCTTCTGGCGTTCATCCAAAATCCCGTACTCCGTTCTCAATTATGACGTCATCACAGCATCAACGTAATATAGAATCGCGGTGATGCCGAGAACGCTCGTCGTCTAAAATCTAAAAGAGTTCAAAGGCAGTGAATTGGAGGAGACGACTGTCGCCAACTCGCACCGCCGGTAGCGATTTCCTTGTCCACACAATCGAAAAGCCCATAATGTTCAAAGACGGTGTCGTAGCATGATATTTGATTATCCAATATTGAAATGAAAATGATGTGTGAGATTTTCATTAAAAAGGGATTATGTTTACCTAGTGAAAACAGATAAAAATCAATGATTGACTTTAACCCGATCGTTTGCGTGAAGTATCCGAATTCGGATACTATTGACGATTTTAGTAACCGAATTATGTTACTCTTGACTACGGTCAAAAGCGTCTATAGACGCTTTTAAATTCAATCTTAAATATTTCAAAAATAAGGGAGACTTTTGAAAAGTCGAAATCTATTTCATTCTTCTGTTACCATAAGCCAAACAGCATGGAACAAGATAATTGTGAATAATTAAGCTCCAATTGAATTTGGTTGAATTTGTACAAAGTTAATGGATCACTTCGATTACTATACTTGAAGAGCTAGGTTCCAAAAGGCGCTAAATCCACTTTTTCAACTGTGAGAAAAATAGGTTTATTTGTCCAACTTTGAACACATGCCTTTGGGAATATTATGACAATGAAACGTTCGATATTCTGATTTTTATTGTGCAATTTGTCCTAAAATTGGGATTTCTAGATAGCTACGTAATGTACTGATATCGTTAACTCAATTTTTTTTTGAAAAGTGGATTAAGCGACTCTTCTCCTCCAATCTTGAAGATTAATATAATACTTTTGTAGTAATTATTAATATCGCACTCAAAATTCCAATTGAACCACTGTATTTATTGTGCAATATATGATTAGTTTTATAAATCTGCATGATGAGCTTATTTATGACATTATATGCAATAATAGTATAACACATTGAATTATTATTATTTAATATACCATACCGAAATGAGTAAATCCAACTACACATGCTACAACGACTACTCTTTGTCTCTTTTATTGCAATACCCAGATTTTGGTTATATATATTTTTGTATAATTACATCCATTAATATAATACTTTTGTAATAATTACTTTGATATTGTACCCAAAATTTCAATTGAATCACGGTATTCTTTGTGCAGTATAAGTATTATGTTCTGTTTGGGCAATTCCACACATTAGTGCTTTAATAAGTTGATTGCTTTGTAGTGCATAATAATAGCTCATTTTATAAGGTGTTTATGCAAAATGTTTTACTCATGGAAAATTAATTTGTATACCACATTTAATTTAATTATGATTGACAAATCTTTATGCACTATCATAATTATCATCTCAATAGTTTAATTAACGCCACATTGATTAAGATTGTTATATTAATTGATACTAAGATTGAATGTTTATACTCATGCTTAATCGTTAATATGCATATTAGTATTGCTTGCAATGGTAGTTATATATTCTACGCAATCTTAACAATTGAAACATATTTCCACTAAGCTTTAGCATCACACTTTCCGATTGATTTAGTTTTACGATAATCGTGCAGACATTTTATCAATTTAAATTTATTTTTACATGGCTGATTATGCCATCCTAGAAGTTGACGTTTTAAAGTAAAGCAGTATTAATATGTTTATGTCTTTGTATATCAAATTTTATATTTATATGCTATTTTTTTGTATGACTTTGTAAAATTGTACGCAATTCAGCTTTTTAGCTGCCATGTACTTTTATTCAATAAACCATTTTCAATTCAATTCAATTCAATTATTACAGATTATTACAGATTATTACTCATTGCCTGGATGTCAGAAGATAGCAAAGTACCACAACCGTATTTACACGACCATACACAATAGCCCGGATGATTAGCCATCCAAATTCAAATGTTCAAAATGTTTCAACATTTAAATGTGGGGCCTTATCAAAAAGTAAAGTGTTACTATATATAGTTACTATATACTGTAATACAATCAGTAACCGACGACCTTTGGTATGTTTGTTTCAATTGTGTTAATTTTTGATTTGTAGTTACCGTTATCTAACTTAAAAAGTGTTAGATGAAATCACATTTGCAGAGATAAATGATTTGCAGACATCACGACAACGCTGGATGTATCGGAATAGTATTGCGGTCCCAGACTTCAGGACTGAATATTTTCTAAAAATTATTGTTATAATTACACAAAAAGCAACAATGCAATTCATTACAACGATTTTCATTGTGGTCATCACCTTCTCCTGTTTTGGCCGTAAAACGTGTTTCGTCAATGGAGGTTTGTATTTTATTATTATTATTTATTATTTATTCGGCAAAAATTCAAACAAATACAGAGTATACAAAATACAAACAGTCAATAAAGAAAGTGAAGGAAAGGAGGAAAAGGGACAGTTACAAGTGGGCCAGGGCTCACAAAAGTAAAATTCTTTATTATTGCCCGGAGACATGCGATTTTATCATTCTATTTGCATTTCTAACGCAATTTTAACATTTATTTGTATAATAAACTTTACAATGTATTAATGCAACATTGCTAGATTAATGCTTCCAAAGGTAAATGCATAGGATAGAATAATCCCATATGCACTGTTATAAATGACAATTCATGTCGAGTCATATTTTGTTTTATAGTTAACAAGCTCGATCAAATGTAAATACATGCAGACAATGGCAGTCTCAAGTCGACTTGATTAAAATTTGGAAGTCAACGCTTATTCACAAATCTGTCAAACTTATATTCGCTCTTTGTCATTGTGTATCGGAAGATGTGTTAATTCGGTATTCCAATTCATTGCATTCATCTTTCTTTGCGCATTTTTGAATTTGTTTAGAACACGAATTCTCAATTAAAGGGAGCGTTGAGTATTGGTATTTTCCGAAGTGCCCCCCAAAAATTAATTGTAACTGATTTGGTTGATTTCAATTCCATGTGAAAGATCATTAAAAAAACGTGGGAAATAATAATAATTCCCATTCAAATTTTTGTGAAATTTGCTTTCAAAATATTATATAAAAGTGATTGACGTCCGGCTATCACTTTTAGAGAACGCTAGCGCGAAGCGCTAGCGTTCTAGGTCCTCCTATGCTTACCGCGCATGTACAATGTGTATCGCAGGCGCCGTTCGCCGTTCGCATCCATTCGGCGGCCATCGCGATCATCTTTCGTTCAAAATCTGTTCGGAGTCGCGCTAACACACGGAGAGAAGTCGAGGAGGCGCATAAATCACTGATTTTTAGCGGAATGGAGGGAAAAATCATAATTTTAATCCAACCGATAGTTGGATCACATATTGGAGAATGAATCGGTGGTAAGTACCGTATCATACATGTATGTATAATTTTAAGCACAATTAGCGTGCACAAACAATATTCATTTTCAGTCCCGTATTAGGAGGACCTAGAACGCTAGTTCTCTTGAGTTGTAACGGCTCTTTTTGAATGATAACAGGGGTTTTACTTTGTCTTTTGTAATTGTGTATACTTTTCGAGCATGGTGGAGTTATAACTATTAGTTTGTAAACTTTGTACCGTAATCATGGTGCAGGTTTTGGTTACTAAAGTTAAGTTTGACCAATACTCAATTAAGTATTATAGCTTCATTCAGTTTCAGTTTTCTTTTTGGTATTTGTAAATTTGTACTTAGATTTGTTAGGGCTAAGAAGAACATGTGGGATGTTTTTTTGTTTTTATGGAATGATACGAGTAAGGAAAATAATATTTAGCTTGCTGGGATTCGATCTCGAGGTCCCCCCCCCCCCCCCCCTCTCCCCCTCCTCCTGTACCTACCGTACGCCCCTGCCTCTCTGTTATACTCCCTTCTCTGCATAATTATAACCTTCTTCTCAATTCAGCGCTTAATGAAGTAAAATTTACAATTAATTAAATCAAGGGGATAATAAAGCATAACATTTGCAAACTACAATTAATTAAATCAAGGGGATAATAATTAATTGGAACTTACAATCTCTATCGCTCAACAACGGGGCCATCATCTTACAGTTGCTAACTTCAGGGTTAACTTAGTGGGTACCTAAGGCTTACCCCACTAACCCTAACTTGGGAACTAGGAAAACTGTTTGTTGCTCACTAAGCCGTATCATTTAGGGGGTTTATGGATATGGGACTTGGATATCTGCATAATAGTGACGCCGGTGTGGGAGCACAACATGTCCGCGCGTGAAAGGCTGTCCGGTTCCCGCACATCCTATCATGCGCTGGCGGATTCTCCAGCTTATACTAGGATTTGCCGTCGGACGGAATATACTGCCTCATATTTAGGTGTAATGCAGATTCCATAATAACATACCCATCACATAGGTATCAATGTAAAGGGGAATAAACAGACCTTTCAATGATACCAACTTCATATATATGTCCCTATACCAAGTATAGGGACAATAGAGATATGGACGCTCAAACCTGAATTGCGTAACTTTTTGTGAGGGGTTTATTATATTGTACCATCTCTGCATATCTCTTTTTATGGGCAAGTCTCCTTCCTCATCTTCTTCTCAATCATTTCTCTCGTATTATTTTCTATATCCCCCATCTCTTTCTTGGGATTGTCTACTTTGTATATTGTGATTGTGTTATCATATCTTTGTCATGTACCGTACTCTCTTGTCCATTTTTTCGTCACTGATGGCATCGCAATTTCCTTTTGGTAGTTACGAACTAGTCTTAATTACTATTTGAGGGTACGTTCCACAATGTTACAAGCATTGCTTTTATGTGGATCCCTCTGTTTTCCCTATGTATTCCCTAATTTTGTAAATAATTGTACACAAATAGATGCATCACGGACCACACCACGGAACGCACGGAACGCACGCAAATTTAACTGTTGATTCTATCCATGTAAATCCATCATTTTGTGATTCAAAGTTGTATGCTGATTTTACTATGTGATAAGCTATCCAGCTAATATACATCCGGAAGTCATTTTTTATTATATTAATCAGCAGATCTACGTAGAATTTGCGTCTCATTTTCGAGCCGTATGACAATTGGACAGAGTTTTATAGTGTAGTCCCAACTGTTGATATTTATGCAGGTGACGTGAATCGTTTACACAACTCAGTGACGTTATATTTATACAGTACCACGTAAACTGTATACTAACTGTATTCAATTGATGTTACGCACTGCACTGGTTTCTTTTCAATACGAATTACGTAATGCCTTTCAAAACACACAATGTCTACCGGTAAACCGGGAAGGAAACAGCCAGCTAGACATACAAAAGACGCATCGGGCACTGCGGCCCCGTCAGACTCGGCGACAGCTACTACTAGTAGTAGTACAGCAGATCTAGCTGATTCATGTGCCACGCCCACTGCCCCAGGGATCAGCGATCTTCTGCAGAATACGGAGTTCCTGCTGCATATCGATCGCATGGTGCAGTCTGCAGTTGAGAAAGCTATGGAGAGAGAATCACTGCGAATGATGAGCTCCATGGAACGGCGAGAGAAGAGGATGTCCGACATGATTGAAGGAAAGCTCTCTGAACTGCACGATCTCGAGGTATCGATCGACAGAAAGCTTCAGGATGTCAGATCCGCTACGGAGGCTGTCGACAAGGTCCAGGATGAGGTGAAGAGTGTCGCTCGCGGGTTGGATAATCTCGAGCAGTATTCCCGTAGGAATAACGTCCGAATCCTTGGCATACCAGAATCGCCCAACGAAAACACCGATCAGCTGGTCTGCGAGCTCGCAAAAAGCATTGGAGTCGACCTTACTCACCAAGATATCGATATATCACATCGCGTTTCCCGTCGGCCTGCAGCCGGGGGTCGAGATCAACCACAAGGAAGTCGATCGTACGCTGGTGCTGCTGGATCATCAGGAAACCGCCCCCGAGCAATCATCGTGAAATTGACTTCTTACAAATTCAAAGAGGCTTTGCTGAAGAACAGACGTAAGCTGAAGGGGACAGGGAAGATCATTGTAGAAGACCTGACAAAGCGCAACGCTGAGCTCCTCTTTGTGACATCGAGAAGGAAGGACAAGGTCATGGCATCCTGGTCTATGGATGGCAGGATCTTTGCAATGATCAAGACATCGAATGGAAAGGGTATGAAAAAGATGATCTCCTCACTCTCTGATTTGATAACCTGACATTAATTTGTTTAAGTCTGCTGTCAATTATTTTAGCTCAAGACCTTTGGGTTTTTGACTTCCGGATGAACTTTTCAGTTATTTCTTTTTACCACTTTTACATGTTGTTTTTATTGTATAATTTGAGACTATTTTTTTGTCGTTTGTTTATTTGTATGTTTGTATATCATGTCTGTCAGTAACATATATCAAAGTGCAATCAGTAATGTTGACTTGAATTCTATTTCAAATATATTATTACCTGATAACTTAAATATAAATGATTCTGTTGGAGAGAAATCTTTTTATTCACCCGATGATTTTAATGATAACCTTACTCACCGTGCAATACATGATACTAATTTGTCAATGATTCACATGAATTGTCGTAGTATTTTAAGAAATTTTGATGATATTCACTCATTGTTAGACACTCTATCGATTACATTCTCGGCAATAGCAGTGACAGAAACTTGGCTTCGAGATGATTCTACTTTGTGCAATATTCAAGGTTATAAGTTTGAGAGAACCAATCGGGAGAGTAGAAGAGGTGGTGGTGTAGGTGTTTATATACAGGATAAAATTACTTATAAATGTAGAAAGGATTTGGTTTTAAATGGCGATCATATGGAATGTATTTTTGTTGAATTGGATAATGTAAATGCAAAAAATGTGATTTTAGGGGTTATTTATAGGCCGCCGGATCAGCCTATCCAACCTTTTTTTGATTCCTTGAATGGTGTTCTTAATGTTGTAAATAAAGAAAACAAACTTATATATATATTGGGTGATTTTCATATAGATAACTGTAAATGATTTTTTGGATTTATTTATGACATTTTCTATGTACCCATTAATTCACCATCCTACACGCATCACTGAACATTCTGTAACATTACTTGACAATATTTTTACAAATGATTTTCCATGTTTTTCAAGTGGTGTTATTTTAGCAGATGTGAGTGACCATTTACCTGTGTTTTGTATTTGTCGTAATTCGAAAGTTAAAGGGAAATCGTTATATTTTTATAAACGACAAATAAATGAAGCTAATATTGTTAAATGTAATACACATTTAAAAGATATTATTTGGAGATTTCATGCTATTGATCCTAATCATAGCTATGATTTGTTTTTGCACCAATTTTTAAATGTATATGATGAATGTTTCCCTTTGCAAAAAAATATTATTAAGCAAAAGCGTGTAAACAAACCATGGATCACAAAAGAAATATCTAAAAAGATTTAAAAAAGAAATGGATGTTGTATAAAAAATATATTAAAAATCCATCCGATTATAGGCATACTGTTTATAAACGATATAGGAACATGGTTACTAATGAAATTAAAAAGGCTAAATATGAATATTATAAGGTTAAATTTGATAATGACAAAGGGAATATGAAAGCTACGTGGAAAACAATCAATCACGCACTGGGAATACATTCAAGTAAAAAGATGGCTGTAGATAAAATAAATATAGATGGTGTAATTATTGATGATAAGAATGAAATTTCTGAACTTTTTAATGACTATTTTGTTAATATTGGATTGAATCTTACTAATGATATGCAATACTCTGATCGTGTTTTTAATCGAGACTTTGAATTTAATGAGCAAACTGCATATTTTACCCCAATCACTTGTAAAGAAATAATTAATATTGTTAGTGATCTAAAAAATGGAACCAGTACAGGATATGATGGAATTGATGTGAGTGTTATAAAAAAAAGTTATTCATATCATTTGTTCACCTCTTTGTTCAATTTTTAATTCTTGCATGTCACATGGTATATTTCCTGATAAAATGAAAATAGCTAGGGTAACTCCCGTCTTTAAAAATGGATCTATTGATGATGTTTCAAATTTTCGCCCAATACCAGTTCTTCCTTTGTTTTCTAAGATTTTTGAAAAATGCTTATATAATAGATTAAACGGTTTTTTGTCATTGAGTAATATTCTCTCAGATAATCAATATGGTTTCCGTACGGGGCGCCCTGCTACGATGGCACTTCTTGATTTTGTTCATAAAGTTTCAACTTCTATTGATTCAAAAAAACATACTGTTGGTTTATTTCTTGATTTAAGTAAAGCGTTTGATACCTTAGACCATTCTATTTTTTGAGTAAATTATATGATTATGGAATACGTGGCATTTTACTGAAATTATTTGAACATTATTTGTCGAACCGCTTTCAGTTTGTTTCTATAGATAATCATGATTCCTCTTTCAAGCCTATTCGATGCGGAGTGCCCCAGGGTTCAATTCTTGGTCCTTTACTCTTTTTGATTTATGTTAATGATATATGTAGTTCATCCAAACTTTTACAATTTATTCTCTTTGCCGACGACACCAGTGTGTTCATGTCAAGCGATAATATTGTTAACTTAGTAAGCGATTTTAATAATGAGCTTATTAAGTTGAATAATTGGCTAAAGAATAATCGGTTAGTTTTGAATACTAGTATTAAAAAAACTCAATATATGATATTTACTAAGAAAAAAATAGAAATTGATAATTTAATTGTTAAGATGGATAATCAGAATATACTTCGTGTTTCAATTGTGAAATTTTTGGGCGTATATATTGACGACAAATTAACTTGGCATGAACACATTGGTGTCGTGTGTAACCGAGCAGCAAAGGGTGTTGGTATAATTTATCGCCTAAGACATTTCCCAAGATGAATTCTAATTATGTTGTATTATGCTTTGATTATTTCTTATATTAATTACTGTAACATAGCATGGTCTAATTGTAATGATTATCATATGCTAAGATTATTTTTACTTCAGAAAAAGGCTATTCGGATTATTTTTAATGCATCATATTATGCCCACACTACCCCAATTTTTAAAGAATTAAAACTCCTTACTGTTTATGATATTAATAATTTTAATATTGCAATATTTATGTTTATGTGTTCAAGGGGACTACTTCCTGTCGCTATGTCATCTAAATTTGTGTTGAATAGCAATGTTCATTTTCATAATACTCGCAATTCTGCTAATTATCATTTACCAAAGATAAGAACTAATATTTCAAAAAATTCCATATTTTTAAAGGCCCTGTTTTATGGAATCAAGTACCACCCGATTTGAAAAATTCACCTTCTCTCAATAGTTTTAAACGATGTTATAAATGTTATCTTTTGAATTTGTATTCATCCAATGATTTATACTGTTATGCTTAATATAAATTGTGAGCACTTTGTTATGTTACTGATTAATTGTTATTTTAGGTTTTAAATAGTTTTACATGATATTCTTATTAGGGGTCAACGTCTTATAAGGCTTCATGCACTTTTTGTTGACCCCACATTCTCATAATTTGTACCCTTTGTGTTTGTAATTGTTTACTTGTTTTCTAAGTCTATATGTACATGTATTTTATATATACTGTACATTGTATTGATGTTTTTTATGAAGAATGAAATAAATTGAAATTAAATGAAATGAAATATGTATATTTTGTTACAAACGAAAATAAAATTGAAATTGAAATTGAAAAAAGAAACAAATTAGAGTCGTTTATTTCTAACAATGGGTATCCCTATATATCGGCGAAATACCACACGAAAATAAAGGTGTGCGATGGGGCGGGGCTGTCGACCATTGAGGGGAATCGGGGAAGGGCGGCCATTCTTCGGTGGGGTATCCGAAGGAAAAGCTTTTATTCGGGGAAGATGCAGCCCTGATGATACGAACCAAAATAAAAGGATCTTCAACACTGTTCGTACAACATTTAGAAAGAACTATTGTCACACAAGTGTGTGAACACCTCTGGCCAGTCATTTGCACATCAGCATAATATATAGACGACGGGAGCACGATGACGTAATTTAGACACATTGCGCATGCGTTCGGTCCTCGCGCACGTTCGCTCCCGGAACCGTGAACGCATTTACTGATCTTCTGGCGTTCATCCAAAACCCCTACTCCGTTCTCAATTATAACGTCATCACAGCATCAACGTATGTGGAATCGCGGTGAATATGTCGAGAACGCTCGTCGTCTAAAATCAAAAAGATTTCAAAGGCAGTGAACCGGAGGAGACGACTGTGACAGTCACCAATTCTCACCGTCGGTAGCGATTTCCTAGTCCACTCAAGCGAAAAGCCCCTAATTTGATTATCCAATGTTGAAGTGAAAATGATTTGTGAGATTTTCATTTAAAAGGGATAATGTTTACCTATTAAAAAAAGAAAAAAATCAATGTCAGACTTTATCCCGATCGATGGCGTGATATAGCCAAATTCGGATACTATTGACGATTTGAGTAACCGAATTCAGTTACACTTGACTACGGTCGAAAGCGTCAATAGACGCTTTTAAATTGAATTTTAAATATCTCCATAATTAGGGAGACTTTTGAAGGTCGAAACCCATTTCATTCTTCTGTTACCATAAGCCAAACAACGTGGAACAAGAGAAGTGTGAAAGCTTTAAGTGATTTTGGTTGATTTTTTGCAAAGTTTATGGATCACTTTTATTACTAAACTTGTAACAAGACTTCTTGCGTGTCTGAATGTCAAAGGTATAACTACCGTATTTACACGACCATACACGATAGCCCGGAATGATAAGTCGTTAAAATTCAAATGTTCAAAATGTTCACTGAAACATTAATTCAAATGTGGGGCCTTATCAAAAAGTTAAGTACTACTATAAATAGTAACCGACGCCCTTTGGCATGTTTGTTTCAATTGTCTTGATTCTTGTGTTGTAGTTACCGTTATCTACATTATAAAAGCGTTTGATGAAATCTCATTTTGTAGAGGTATGATTTGTAGACATTACGGTGGATATATCGGAATAGGCTGTGGTCTCAGTTTTCAGGACTGAATATTTTCTCAAAATTATTGTTATAATTACACAAAAAGCGACAATGCGGTTCATAACAACGATTTTCATTGTGGTCATCACCTTCTCCTGTTTTGGCAGTAAAACGTGTTTTGTCAATGGAGGTTTGTATTTCATCATTCTATTTGCATGTTTAACGCAAATTTAACATCTATTTGTATAATAAACTTATATATACAATGTAATAATGCAACATTGCTAGATTAATGCTTCCAAAGCTAGATGCATAGGAGAGAATAATCCCAAATGCACGCTTATGATTGACAATTCATGTCGAGTCATATGTTCTTTTATTATTAACTAGCTCGATCAAATATAAATTCATGCAGACAATGAAAGTCTCAAGTCGACTTGAATCAAATTTGGAACTCAACACTTATTAAATAAAAATCTGCCAACCTTTCACTCGCTGTCATCGTTTATCGGAAGATGTGTTAATTCGGTATTCCAATTCATTGCATTCATCTTTCTTTGCGCATTTTTGAATTTGTTTAGAACACGAATTATCAATTAAGTATTATAGCTTCATTCAGTTTTGATGAACACATGATTACAGAGGTGTTTCTTTTTGTTTTGTATTTGTAAATTTGTATTTGGTTAGGGCTAAGTAGAACATGTGGAATGTTTTATGTTTCTATGAAATGATACGAGTAAGGAAAATAATACTTAGCTTGCTGGGATTCGAATGCGAGCCCCCCCCCCCCCCCCCTCCTCCCGTGCCTACGCCCCTGCCTCTCTTTTATACTCCCTTTTCTGCAAAATTATAACCTTCGTCTCTATGTTGCTTATTGAAGAAAAATCTGCGATCTAGAATTAATTAAATCGAGGGGATAATAAAGCATAAAAACGTCGTGATGTCGTTACAGCCACCTGAATATCACTGTTTCGTTTTTATGTGCAGTTTAAACACGTTCTGTGATTTGTTCTGTCATGTGATTCTATTGTTTTCAATGTCATTATTCAATATACAAGCTTATTTTATTAATTTTACTGTGATCTAAAATAAGTTTACAGGCCAGGCTTTTTACACGTAGGCCGGCACGCATACAAATGTTACATTATTGTTAATTTGTTATGGTTATTGTTATTTCTAATTTGTATAATTTCTACCTGAAGTATATGATGTATTATATTTATACCTATTACCTACGACATCATTATTGGCGCGGAAGAGGGGAAACATCAAGGGTAAAGGTCTGTACGGTGGCCAAAATAACTGGCTCTTCTCTTGTCAGCTGTTCACTTAAATTTGTTGCATTAAATGCGATTCCAATTTTCTTTTAAAAGTACTTAAAGGGCGCTGCACGAAATAATTATTTTGTGAGATTATGAAGAACACAGTGTAAAAGAGCATTCAATTTAAATGACAGAATAAACTTTATTTGATCCAAATATCAATAAATATAGCCAATCGGAATAAATCTGGGGCCCGGATTTATTCGATTATTTTGCATTTATTTAAAAAATGCTTACAATTTTTCAAAACAATTCAAAAGAGGTTTTTAAATAGTTGACGATGATCTCTCTATTTAATCATTATTTAAACAAAACATCACATGCATAGTTTGTAGGAAAAATCTCGTATTATATTACTATTGCACTGAAACATTATTAAATGTCATAATAAATACATTTTTAAAATACAGTACTTAAAAACATCAAGTTAAAATTCATTTTAAAAAAAAATAGGTAAAATATTCAAAGTTAAAAATAGAAGCCTAGAATGGCTTTAAAAAGTCTAATGACAAATTATACGTAACACGATCTAATACATATTTATTGCAGGATCCCCAAATAATGTTACAATATGATAAATAAGGCAAAACCAATGTATTAAATGACACTCCATTTCATAATAACATCTAGAAACTTTGTAATGTTATTCATATATAATTTGCTTCGCATTCAAATGACTTAGAATATGTATTGAATGACAAGAGGAAAATGTTCTACCTGAAAACAGTGCACTCGTACACTAAATGACTGTATTAGATAATATATGAAGCATTGTGTTGTAAAATAAGAGCATAGGTATGATATACTTTTGGTTTGCGGTTGCACCATGTGAGAAGGGAGGATTGGAGAGTCCTGAGAAGGACTGTTGGTATTCTTTCTTGGATAGTCCTAAAAAGGAATGTGGTAGTCCTGGAAATTAATGTTAGTATTCTGTCTTGAGCTTGTAGTTTAAAAAGGATACAGCGTTGGTATAGATATTGTACGGAAAGGTTGGGTGGTAAGAGCATAATGATGGCTTGAATTTGTCTTAAAACACATTTAAGAATACATTATAGTCTTAATTTGCATTTTCTCTCCAACACAGAGTATATAAACTGTACGAAAGCACAACTGGAGGCAACCATCAACGATCCATCTGGAATAATTTACAATCCAGACCAGGAGACTTACAACGGTGATAATGGATCTGTGGTGCTACAATGTGCAGGGGGAACAAACCAGACTGGTGGCCCAGCATCTAACTACTGCAATAATGGAACATGGGACGACTCCGCCACAAATTTCACCTGTTTAGGTAAATAACTCCACGATATGTGAAAATTACCAATACTAACCTTTTATTGGATATACATATTAAATCCCTTGTCACATATCACAAGATGGCGCCTGATGGAGAGCCAAATTTGCAATCATTATGTCTCCGTTCGTATGCCTTTCTTGTTCGGCGAGTGCGTTCCTTGTCAGGCGATGTACGGTGTTCTATACAGTGTGAGTCAAAATAAACGAAACCGGACGTTAATAGCTTATAAATCCATAGTTATAAACATATATATAATTATATTAACATCGGTATCATTTTTAAACTTGGGAAATTGCGTTTAAAATGATATATCATACACTCTGATAATATCACGCTTCCCCGAACGCGACCTAATTATCCAAAGTCATGCAAAAACTACCCGTGTCCAAGTTGGCAGTGTTCTTGTTTTGTGAGTGGTTACATCTGCTATTTGATTTTCAAAGATAACTTCATATTCAGGGACCCCTGCATCCCAAAAAGTGGGATTGCTGATGAGAGGAGTATCCCCTTCCACCTTGATAAACATGAAAACACTGACAACCAGCTGGTATTTTGTTTTGATTCACGAAAGGATATTATTGAAATGTTCTTCTGAAAAAACGGTAAACAGACGCATCCATTCATGTTGGAACATGATGGAACAAGATAACGGCAAATTTGGACACGGGAAGTTTTTGCATGACTTTGAATAATAAGGTCGCGTTCAGTGAAGCGTTAATCTATCAAAATGTATGACAAATCATTTTAAAGGCGATTTCCCAAGCTCTGACATGATACCAATATCAACATATATTTGTTTAGAATTGTGGATTTATAAGCTATTCAAGTCCGGTTTCTCGCACTGTACAGCGGAATGATTTAATTGTGCATTAAGCAATGAAGACGACAAATTTCACCATCGGATAATTTGATTTCGCACATTTCCTTTCCGTCGGGCATTCATTTACGATTTCTGGTGATATGTGACGACACCTCTAGCAATATCAATATTCCATACTACACGACTACTACAGCCATATACAACCTACAAATAATACAATACATGCTCGCGGAAAGTTGTTTATGTGTAAAACATTTGTGAATGATATGGTTTGATTTACATTTATGTTCATAAATTATTTATATAAAGATTTGTAAATATGGCATTATTATGTCCAAAAATATTATCCAATCCAAAAAATGGCATACTAAAGTCCAAACATATTATCGTCTAAACTATCTTGTACTCTATATAGCTCAATTGCATTTGATTACAAAAATTTAATGTTCACTTATGTCAATCTTCTTAATTGTTTGATACCGATCATTCACAGACATAGACGAATGTGCTTCTTCACCCTGTCAAAATGGTGCAAGCTGTACTAACGTGGACGATTCTTACACATGTGCATGTGTGACTGGATTTACAGGAGTTAACTGTGAAACAAGTGAGTATTTTCATCGTCGTATTGGCTTTACAATCTTAAATTAAAATAAACGGTTACTTACATTTATTTCATTGTTGTGATATAATGTATAAGAGAGACTGAAAGCAATATAATAAGCAGACCACCAGAGCAGCTGACATTTGAAAATCGGGCATTGATTATCATGTTAGCATATCACCACACTATTGCTACCAAGTGACTCTGTAAAAGTCGCAACAATATAAATATGAACAATTGTTTGCATTCAAGATTTATGTTATCATCGTTATAGAGACAATTGTTTGAAACATGGTTATGCTGTTTGCAAGAAAACACGTCATCACGATTTTATTTGCTCTGTTATATCAGTATCTATGTTAGAGACATTCTTTGATTTGATTGTTCGAAAAATCGTTATGCTGTTTGCAAGAAAACACGTCATCACGATTTTATTTGCTCTGTTATATCACTATCTATGTTAGAGACATTCTTTGATTTGATTGTTCGAAAAATCGTTATGCTGTTTGCAAGAAAACATGTCATCACGATTTGTTTGCTTTGTTATAATTATCAGTATAATGTTTTCCATGTCGCATCTCTCTAAAATATATTTCAGATTTGTCCTGTACTGTGGTCTTTGTATTTATCATGTTGTATCCACACAAAAAAAATCCTGAAAAGCGAATTGAAAATCGCACTGCAAGTATTTGATCCACAGTATCTGTGATAGTTATTTCCCCTATATAAATTCATTTTTTAATCCCAATCAATATAATACAGACATAGACGACAGCCTCACTTCAAACTCCAAAAATGGTAGAACATGTACTGATCGAACCAATTCTTACACGTGTGCATGTGTGGCTGGTTATGAAGAAGTTAACTGTAAAACGAGTGACGCAGTATATTTCCATACTAGATATGAAGAGCTCAGTTCCAAGGCGCTAAATCTACTTTCTATAAAATAAAAAAATTGAGTTAACGATATATCTACATTTATTTTATAAGCTATGTAGCTATCTAGGAATCCACATGTTTTGACAAATTACTCACTGAAACTCAGTTTTTCATTATCTCACAAAAGAATTATTTTGTGCAGCGCCCTCTATAACAAAATTGAACTACTCCTTTAAATAGTGGTCGGGGGATGGTTGTACAGGCCACCCCCCCCCCCCCCCCCCCCCATCCCCTCGGGATGTACGCCCGTGGTTAGGGAGGACATAAATACACGACTTTTGTGGTGTAACTATTGTTTACATACGATTATTTTTGTTTAATTTTAACTACTAAAATTTAAACAAATACGAAAAATAAAATGATGTTATGTTAGGTATATTACTCGGGGACATTTGTGATGTGTGAAAATATGTCTTTATACACAGATAGATTTTTGCAATACGTTCTTGTTTCCTTTAACAGATGTTACGTCTACATCAATGCCTTCCATAAGGACAACCGAACGACAACGGACTGAACCGCAGTCAGGTAGGTCAACCCATCAACTATTCATCACTTTTTACACATGTCAACAAAGTTACTAGATCCCTTGTGGCATTTCCCTGCCCCGTCAATGCCCAAACCCAATGCACCTCCAGTCTACTTGCAATAGGTAACCTCTTTCGCAGGACAACCTAATATCAATGGACTGAATTATCGACTACTATTATTGCACTAACAAACGTTGATATAATAAAATACCAGTTACAGAACCCAGGCGCGCCGGAAGCAGTTTTGGATTGGGGGGCAAAACCCCAAGGGGGCTCACAATTTGTGTGTGTAGAGGCTCATGCCCAACCACACTCTGGGTTGCCAACTTTGAGCCAGATGTGAGAGTGAGACATTGCGAGGAAGCGAATTAGCGACTGAGCGGGGGGAGGGGGTGGGAGGGGGTGTTCCCCCTCCCACGGTAGGGAGCTTTTGCATTTTTGGACTTGAAATTGTGCAATCTGGTGCATTCCTAGATAGGAAATTCGGCTGTATTTGGGAAAGCGTGATATGATTTGATCGACCAGAAAGTTTTAATATATTTTTCATGTAGAAAACAAACAATTGACACACTAATAAATATATGTACCCCAAAACACACACACAAAACATAATTATGCAACATTGTGTATGATCCAACAACACACAGCCAATAATGAGTCCCGAGTGAGCGAAGCGCCTGAGGGCTGGGGCAGGGAGGAAGGGGGAGGGTTTGGGAGGGGATATCCCCCTCCCACGGTAAGAAAGATTTGGCATTTATGGACTTGAAATTGTGAAATCTGGTGCATACCTAGATAGGAAATTCGGGCTTAAGATTAACTGTATCTGGGAAAGCGTGTTATGATTTGATATAGTTTTCACGAAGAAAACAAATAATTGACGCACTAATAAATATGCACCCAAACTCACACATAACTACTGTATT
>JBAMJV010008695.1:0-17657 GCA_037951105.1 Echinarachnius parma
CAACACTTAACACGTCAATGATACCTACAACACTTAACACGTCAATGATACCTACAACACTTAACACGTCAATGATACCTACAACACTTAACACGTCAATGATACCTACAACACTTAACACGTCAATGATACCTACAACACTTTACACGTCAATGATACCTACAACACTTTACACGTCAATGATACCTACAACACTAAACACGTCAATGATACCTACACTTTACACGTCAATGATACCTACAACACTTTACACGTCAATGATACCTACAACACTTTACACGTCAATGATACCTACAACACTTAACACGTCAATGCTACCTACAACACTTAATACGTCAATGATACCTACAACACTTAACACGTCAATGATACCTACAACACTTAACACGTCAATGATACCTACAACACGTAAACGTCAATGATACCTAGAACACTTAACACGTCAATGATACCTACAACACTTAACACGTCAATGATACCTAGAACACTTAACACGTCAATGATACCTACAACACTTAACACGTCAATGATACCTACAACACTTAACACGTCAATGATACCTACAACACTTAACACGTCAATGATACCTACAACACTTAACACGTCAATGATACCTACAACACTTAACACGTCAATGATACCTACAACACTTAACACGTCAATGATACCTAGAACACTTAACACGTCAATGATACCTACAACACTTAACACGTCAATGATACCTACAACACTTAACACGTCAATGATACCTACAACACTTAACACGTCAATGATACCTACAACACTTAACACGTCAATGATACCTACAACACTTAACACGTCAATGATACCTACAACACTTAACACGTCAATGATACCTACAACACTTAACACGTCTATGATACCTCCAACACTTAACACGTCAATGATACCTACAACACGTAAACGTCAATGATACCTACAACACTTTACACGTCAATGATACCTACAACACTTAACACGTCAATGATACCTACAACACTTAACACGTCAATGATACCTACAACACTTAATACGTCAATGATACCTACAACACTTTACACGTCAATGATACCTACAACACTTTACAAGTCAATGATACCTAGAACACTAAACACGTCAATGATACCTACAACACTTTACACGTCAATGATACCTACAACACTTTACACGTCAATGATACCTACAACACTTTACACGTCAATGATACCTACAACACGTAAACGTCAATGATACCTACAACACTTAATACGTCAATGATACCTACAACAGATATCCCTCCGCCTACGACATAGACTGGATTTCCTACAACGATCCCGCCATCTGTTTATATAGCTAGAATATTTATCCCATAACCTACGACATATTATAGGCTGAAGTTCCTAAACTGAAATGAATACTAGGCTGCAACAATACGCCCTTCACATGTAACATATCCCACCACATTGGCTACAAAAATTAGCCTATCCACCTAAAATGTAAACTAAAATTAATATTTCTTCCAACCCCTTATAGACAAAACTAACTGGCCTACCACCTACATCATACGTTGAGATTTCTACATCTACATTATATTGCCATCGAGGCCTCAAATATCATGATTATATTATTAAGCCCACCACATACATTATAAGTACACTGAAATGAATGTGGTGTGGCAAGATTGGTATAGCGCTCACTTTCCGAGCGGGAGATCCCGAGTTCGAACCCATAGTATGCCCATCGCGTTTGTCCTTCAGCAAGACGATTAATCCACATTGCTGCTCTCCACCCAGGAGTACGAATGGGTACCATGGTCGGGTGTTAATTATTATTTAGCGCCCGTTGGGCAGCTGGGCTAGTATGCTCCCCAGAGAGTTGAGACGGTGTACAAGATAATTGCGCGGGTTTGACCTGTATCCGATGACCACTGTATTAAGCGCTATATAAATGTAATCTATTATTATTATCATTATTATTATTATTATTACTAAAATTCTTCCAACTGCCCCGTCATCTAATCTAGGCTACACAATCAAATCCACCATCTGCAATTCATTAAAGCTGTAATTGTTACAACTACCCCCCTCCCCCCCCCCCCCCCCCCGATTCTATGCTACCATAATCAGTCCATGCCACGCTAATATTCCTACATCTACTCCGTCAAGTACTTTAAGCCCACCACCCACAACATAAACTGAAATTCTTACAACAATAACAACATCATCAACGTCAGCAACCCATCACCTATACCCACCTATATAACCATGATTACATCCTATACCTAACATGAATTGTAATTATACAAAATAATAATAATAATAATATAATTAATAATCACCAATCGATGGAAGATGAGAACACTTGATCACTGACGTTGGGTTCTAGTCGATTGGAAGGTGTTTTGTCTTCAAAATAATATTCAATTATTTCTGCAAATTAGAAATTCATTACCCTGTATTGAATTTTAGTGTTTCACAAAATATTTCTGATTTGTTTTTTTTGTGTAAAATTGACCACACTCTCATTAATTCAAGTTGAACAAAATATCCTCTTTATCATTAGAGAGATTTTATAACGTTGCATGTCTCTTTCATGAAACAAATAATATATAATATTCCTTGTATGTATAATATATAATGTCTTGTAAAAACCGTTGTTATAATATATATTTGTCCTTAAAGGGATCTAGTAACTTTGTTGACATGTGCAAAAAGTGATGAATGGTTGATACAATGTATATTGTTGTTATATGTCCACATGGTATTGTGTGAAAATTTCAAATCAAATAGACATTGCATGGCCAAGTAATGAGCGAAATTGCAAAGTGGTATTCACTAACTCACTGCAATCACTTTGTACACGGTTTCAAACCTCCACTGGAGCTTTTCTTATCTGAATACTTCGATCGTAAATATCTTTGTAACGAAAGGGAAATTTGACGAACCGAAACCTGTCCCATGATTTTATTGTTAAAGGTATGAGGGAACCGCTAGAATTAAAAAATTTTTTTGAGGATTTGGACAATGTTACTTTAATTGATGTTACTTTAATTTAAGTCCCTTTAATGCATTGTTTCGTGAATGATAATGAGAAGAAGTGTAACAAAAATTAATGTACAGGATTTATTTAAAGGTGAATAAGGGTTATTAAATTAAATTTACTACAACTTGTTATATCTCAATGTGTGTGTACAAATACATGTACGGTATGTGCTAGTATATGGCTATATAGCTTTACTGTGCTTACAAAATATGTTCGTATTTGTTATCATTCTCAGAAATGTTCCAGTGTTGGGCGCAGATTCTGGAAAACACAACTTCATTCAGAAAAATAGTACTAATTAATAAGCTTTTATAACAATGTATTATAGCGGGATTATAACACGGTTTATGTTCGCTCGGTCTACACTCAGTTGGTCTACAACTCATTTGGTCTACTACCTGATGCCTGTAATTTCAATTTCCCCAACCCCAAACACGATCCCTAACCCCAAACCTAACCCTAACCCTAATCCACACCACTAACCCTAATTATAATCAGAAGCCTCAGAATTTATAATTTTCTAGTAGACCAAATGGCTGCACCAATCGGCAAGTTACCTAACTGCCACGAGACTATTATAGCGGTTATTATATACTCTGTACTATTGACGATAATATATAGTTATCTGTGACAAACTGTTTTGAATGTCATGCCATTTTTGTTTTGCAAATGTATGTACAAATCACTAGATATAGGTGGCACACTTCGAAGTAGCTGTTTTAACCAATTATGAAAATCGCATCCGATTGTTCAGAAACATGCAACATAAAAAGTGTTGCAATAAATAATTATCGTGTCACGTGCGGTATGTATCTATCGATATATATTTGTAATGATGTAGTATGTACATGTATATATACAAAATATATATCCATACACAGAAACAGTTGAAAAAATCAACTTTTTGAGAAAGAGAAGGGCGCTCTTCCTATAGGGATAATCATTTTTAATCATATTCAATTCTTTCTGCGAATTAAAAATGCATTAGCTTGTATTGAATGTTAGTGTTTCACAAAGTATTTAAGTTTTTTTTTTATTTTGCAAAATTGACCACTCTCATTAATTCATGTTGAACAAAATATCCTCTTTATGGTATCGGTAAAATGTTGACATATGCGCTTTTCCAATCATTGTGTTGTAAATGTTATTTTCCTCTTTTTCGGCATCCTAACAAATGTTTGGTTTGGGGGTAATATTAATGACGCAATTCATGAGAGAGATTTTATAGCTTTGCATGTCTCTTTCATTAAAACAAATAAATGATATTCTTTGTATATATAATTGTAAAAACCGTTGTTGGTATATTTTTTCATTTAATGCATTGTTTCATGTTTGATAATGAGAAGAAAACTACTAAGTGAACAAAAATGAATATACAGGTATATACTTATTTAAAGGTGAATAAGGGTTATGAAATTCAATTTACTACAACTTGTTGTAATGTTTAAGCTCATTGGCTCGAATTCTCATCAGTGGCTCAACTTGAGCTTGGCCTAAAACGACAAAGACTACCGGTAACACTTTGCACCAGCAGACTTATTGTCTCGTTGCTATGGTCCCTGGATATATTCTAATGGTTCAATTTCAATTTCAATTTATTCTTGCTTCCAACAAAACATTACAAATGAATAAATGATAAATTTGCACAAAATAGGGATATACATAATATTGGAAACAAGAGGGGTCCACTAAAAAGCAATGCTTGTACAATTGTGGACCCCTCAAATAATAGTTAGGTATATTGTACATTTAAATTAACACATTCTAGACTACAACAACATAATCAAATATAGAGAGGAAAAAAGGGGAAAAGGGGATGCCAACAAAGACCAACATGGAACAAGAGAGAACTTTACATGACACACAATAGGAGAAGACGCACACAATACAAACAATTAGACACTGCCAAAAGGAAGTGAGAGATCGGAGGTACAAATGTATGTAAAGGATAAGCTGCAAAGGATATGCTGCAAGAGGGGTTCAAGTGAAAATAAGGAAAAAGACTTGCGCATAATAGAAAGGAACAATATATATTATCAGATTACATTTTGAGTCCGCGAGTACAGAATAAAGAATGACCTTGTATAGGAAGACGTAAGCACGGGATAAGAGTAAATGGGAGATATAATTCAATAATGTTTATAAGATTGTAATAAAAACAATTTAAATTTTTTCTTAAAAATATTAATCGATGGAGCATTTTTTATTTCACTACTTAAAGAATTCCATAATTTAGGACCTTCATATATAAATGTATTTTGAGCAAGTAGGGTCCGCAAGAGAGGTAAATGAAATTCTTCAGAATGTCTAGTTGGATAATTATGAACTGAGCTATTTTTAACAAACATTTCTTGAAAAACAGATGGTAGCATGTTATTATTATAATTATACATAAATTGACCGAGTTGAAATAAATATAGGTCTTTTACCTTCAGTATCTTATTTTCAAAAAATAAAGAGTCTGTATGGGAGCGAAATGGGGAATTACAAATAATACGAATAACCTTCTTTTGTAATAACAACACTTTAACTAATAAAGTTTCATGTGTGTTTCCCCAAACTAAAAGACCATAATTTAAGTATGGGAGTATCAAAGAACTATAAAGCATAATTAGTGAATTAAAAGGAAGACATGTTTTTACTTTATTAATAATACCAATATTACGAGAAATAATTTTACAAATATTATTAATATGATGTTTCCAAGAAAGGTTACTATCAACCGTTACACCCAGAAATTTAATGAATGAAACACGCTCCAATGGGGAGTTTTCAAAAACTATGTTAGCCGGTAACGAATCTATAGATTTACTAAACAACATGTATTTCGTTTTCTGGAGATTCAATGACAATTTGTTCGCTCTAATCCATGATAAAATATGACTCAATTCAATATTAATAATTTCAACTAATCTATGAGAATCCGTGTGGGAAAAAAACAAATTTGTATCATCAGCGAAAAGTACGAATGACAAAATTTCGGACGATCGACAGAAGTCATTAATATATAAAATAAATAAAAGTGGGCCTAATATACTACCTTGTGGAACACCACAATTTATATTACAGGGAGCTGAAGAGTTATCATTTAAAAATACATACTGCCTTCTGTCTGAAAGATAGCTCCTGAACCACTCCAAGGCCAACCCACGTACACCATAATGTGAAAGTTTATAAAGTAAAATATCGTGGTTAATTGTGTCGAAGGCCTTGGAGAAGTCCAGGAAAATACCTATCGTATGAGACGATTTGTCGATTGCATGAGCTACCTTCTCAATAAAGGACAATAATGCGTGTACAGTATTGTGTTTTTCCCTAAAACCAAATTGGAGACTAGAAAAAATATTGTTATTTTTTAAAAAGGATACTGTCCGAGAATAGATTATCTTTTCTAAAATTTTTGAAAAAGAGGATAATAAAGAAATCGGTCGATAATTATTTACATCTAATTTATCGCCCTTTTTAAACAGAGGAATTACCTTGGCAATTTTCATAGAGTTTGGTACCTGGCCATATAATAAAGACAAATTAAAAATATGAACGAGAGGATCCACAACAGAAGATATAATGCCCTTTAAAATAAAATTATTAATTTCATCATGGCCAGAACTTTTCTTAGAATTAAGTTTCGAAACAATATCTAAAATTTCATATCTGTGAGTAGGAACAAAAAATATAGAGTTTGAATTGGGCTGGCCCAAAAAATCAACAAAATGCTTATTTGATGGGGGAATATTAACAGCAAGATTTTCACCAATCGAAGAAAAGTAATTATTTAAAATATTTACTATATCCCTAGGATCCTCAACAATCTCATTATTAAACTTAATTTTTGTTATGTCAGATTTATTTTTAGTAACATTCATTGCCTGTTTAATCATTTTCCAAGTATTTTTCATATCATGTTTATACAACGCCAACATATTTTCAAAATATCTTTTCTTTACCAAACGAATAATGTTAGTCAAAATATTTTTATAAGATGTATATTTAATTTTTAACCTTTCTGTGCCATCTAATTTATATTTATAAAAAAGATTATTTTTCCTATTTATAGAACGTAATATCGATTTAGTGATCCAAGGAAGCCTTGGTGTTTTCTTATAATCATTAAGTTTAACTTTTTGTTTAGGAATACAAGTATCTAATTGATCATTCAAAATATCACAAAAATTATCGTAAGAAGAATTTACTTCATCTACACCATAAACAGGAGACCAATCTACATGTTCAAGACTAGAAGCAAGACTAGCTAATTTTTCATTATTGACTTTTCGTCTAAATAAACGTGGGTCATTATTATTAATTGATTGAGATAAAGTATAATGTGTCACAATAGGATAATGGTCAGTTATGTCTGAAAGAACAATATAAGAATCAGGGTGGGGGATGACATTTGAAAAAATGTTATCTATTAAGGAGGAAGAGGAGTTTGTCACACGAGTGGGCTTAGAAATAAGAGGTAAAAAAGATGCAGAGAGGAGGGTCTCGAGAAATTCTTGGGACACATTATTATGTTCATGATTTAATAAATTTATATTAAAGTCCCCCATCAAAAAAACATCCTTATTTATAAACACTGGACTTCGCAATAAGTCGGATAATTGCGTCAAAAATTCTCTAGGGTTACAATTGGGGGGTCGATAAGTAACTCCGACAATAATATTTTTACCTCCAGGATTCATAATTTCAATAAAAAGAGTCTCAAGAACATTATTAATTATTGATATATTATCATGCAAAACATAATTCAAAGATTTAAGCACATATAAGGCGACGCCACCGCCGACTCTCCCTTGCCTATTTTTAAAGACAAAATCATATTCATCAATTAGAAAGGGTAAGTTAGAATCATGAGATAGCCAAGTTTCAGTTAGTCCAATTAAAGAAAGCTGTTTATTGGAAGGGGTATCTAAAAATGATTGCAATTCATCAAAATGTTTATTCAAACTTCGTATATTTAAATGCAATAAAGAGAATGTATCATTATTAAAATCTTTAATAATATTATGAAACTGTGTATTTGTTATATACTTTGTAAAAGAATATTGAGCTGGATCATCGTGATCTAAATTCAAGTTCAACTCTTCAGAAGACGAGTTTATATGTTCAATAACAGTTTCATCAAAGGTTCCTGTATGATTAACAAAAAATTGATTGTTAGCTTGAATGGGTCTTAATACATCAAAAAGGTCATTGTCGCTCACAGACTCAAAAGGTAAGTGGTGATCTAAATTAGCCATCATAACTGTACAAAAACAAAATCTGAGTAACCAAAACCAAATAGCATATCATAATCAATATACAGTTTGCAGCGCTTGAACAATGACTTAAAAGAAGAAAAAAAATCGGTGCAGAAATAGAGCTCAAGAAAGGATAACGAAAACCACCACTTGCAGTTGGTAAGAAGAGAGACACAAAAACACGAATACAAAATAGACATGAACACACATTGGGACACTGTTGGCATGAAAAAACGAGCGAGAGGAAACAATATAATAACGGTGCAGTGTGCTAATAGCGAGGCACCCATTGAAGATATATAATTGTTGAAGGAAAATCGTAGCTAAAAAGATGAAATATTGCGCGAAAATACAAAATCAAATTGTAAGTAATTTAAGTATAATGGCAAAATAACATAATACTAATAATTCAAAACCAAACGAATATATCGTAACTATAATATAATATGCGATAACAATTTTCAAAAGCATCAATAATTTCAAATTAAGGACGACCCATAGAAAGAACTGACATAATTTCAACAAAAGTAAAATAATGGAGACGTCGCTAATCGTTTCATGAAAGGAATTGCCTTTTCAAAACAACTTAAAGAGTAACATACATCAATGCAAAGGAATATACAATAGATTGCGGTAAGTGCGAAATCGGGTCAATCTATTTACCAAATAGAGTACAAAGTTACAAACAATACAGCAACGAAGTGTGGTGACACAGCTCATCTTTGCCACAGGCAGCTTGATTCAAGGAACAAAAAACAAAAAACAAAAACAAAAAGTCGGACAAGCATAATACGTGTGATTGATCGATTGCCACGACAACATCCAGCTTATCTCAAACCAAAAGTCGGTGTTTTAAAATCATTACTGCCTAAGGCAAAACGAGTGTGACGACATCACCTGGCACTCTGCGCTCAAATAAATGAGCGGGAAACAAAAAGAAGGCATTATTTAACCAAAATAATTGGCATATGACTATTTTATATGTATATCGAAATTCGAACAAAATATCCCAAGAATATTGCATGGAATAAAACAACTAGTATATACATTACAACTGCCTTGTATCAATAAAGTAATTTTAAAAAATGATTATTATTGAAAGTAATTATATGAAATTGCAATTAATCATAAACATTAGATAAATACAGCAGCATAAACGACATCAAACGAATCAGTCGTGTATTAAATTCAAGGTATAAGGTAAATGTAAGGTTTTCAAAAGTGTAAACATTGCACGATGAAAGAGAACCCGTCACGAGAACCGACCTGGTTTCTGTGATACTCCATGAATGGAGCTCTTTTGGATGCTTAAAATAAATAAATCTAAACAATTTTGATTCAAAATGAATCAAAATTTAGAATATCATAATCTATAAATATATACGTATCAAAATGAGTGCGAAACCAGGTTGCTCCTCGTGAAAGGTCGTGACCACTGCATAGAAAGACGACTAAATACAAGTCAATAGGGCATTATGCAAAATAACAGAGCAACAGCATTTGGCGTCACACTCTTCGTCGCCATGGAAAGCTGGACCCAGACAATGTCAGGCAAGCAGGAATGTGTTAATAAATCGCATGCTAAGAAGGCAATCAGCCATTATATCCTAATAAAAGGGCTCAAAACAAAACAAAAACAAGATATTCAGAATGTTATCCAGGCATACGGAGAAAGTGTGACGCCATTGTTTCGGTACTCGGCATGTAAAAATACATGGGGAAAAAAAAAAAAAAATACACATCAGCAAATAATAAAGTTTGTATTCAATGATTTAAGTATAGAATGAATGAATAGATATGCCTGCAGTTCAAAGAATTATTGGAATAAGAAGACTAATGAGGTTATAAGATGCATGGAAGTGCTTGGACTAAAGATACATTATAGATCGATAAAGTGATTCAAATAAATAAATATGACATATAAGCAAAAGGATAGGGCTAATTACAAATTAAAGAGAATATGTCACGACATAATACCAAATGAATCGGGAAGAATTTATATTTTTATACATACTATTAAACATAATCATAACAAAAAATATACTTGTGCATTATTTTACTGCTTGATCAAAAATAAAACAAAACCAACACATACTTAATACTAATAACGTAAGACTGTCTGCGTGCTGGAATTTTTCTCCAGAGTCCATTTAGTAACTTAATTAATTCCAAATAATCTTGTTGAATGTTCTATTATTCACAGAGTTCAAATTTAACAAATATAAACAAAATAAGTTTTGGAAAAGGTGGATATCAATTAATTTGCATAAAATGTAAAATTGTCTTTGATAGTAGACAATTAATAGTTATAATCAAAATAATGCTAAATGGTTTCCTTTCATTATCCAGTCAATCCCTTATTAGGATAATGGGCCCTTTGAAATTCATTCATAGTATAACCGGTCACCAGCAATACAATGTCCAAGATGATCCAGGACGCAATATGGCTGATGACCGACTATACTATGACTGAATTTCAAAGGGCCCATTGTCCTAATACCTATAAGCAGAACTCAAGAGATTGCCTGGATAATGAAATGAAATAATTAGAATATCTCCGGGGACCAATAGCGACAACAAAATACGTGCAAAATGGTTTAACTGGTTATCCGTAGTCCCTGTCTTTTTAGGCCGGGCGCAAGTTGAGCCACTGATGAGAATTCGGGCCAATGTGTACAAATACATGTACTGTATGTACTAGTACTTGATGATACTTGATGAGGTAATCCCTTGAAGCAGCTGCAAAGGGCTGCAAAGCTATACTGGGATGATGTGCTGGTGTGTCGTCAGGAGGTGCCATTGTTAATAATACAACCTTTACTTTGCATTTATATATATACAATAAATATGCAGAAGTAGAATGTGCAAGTAAAAAAACAGGTGTAGTGACGTTTAAACAACGTGGGAGCCCACGGGAGGCTGCATATATGGCTGCATAACTTTAGTGTTTTATTTTTTTATTTTTTTATCTTTGTCACAATAATGTCCGTATTTATTATTATTCTCATAAATGTTCCAGTTTTGGGCGCAGATTCCGAAATTCACAACTTCATTAAGAAAATAAGCTTTTATAACAATGTATTATTATATAGCATAAACTGTCAAGAGACACAATAGCATATACCCGTGTTCACTGTGGACGAATTAATAGAGATATCTGTGACAAACGAATTTGAATTTCCCCTGAATTTCATGTAAAAATTACTGGATAGATGGTGCACTTCGAAGTTGCTGTTTTAACCAATTATGAAAATCGCATCCAATTGTTCAGAAATATACACTATTATTATTAAAAGTGTTGGATTTTGAATAATTATGTTAATCATGTCACGTGCAGTATGTTTATATCGATATATATTGGTTATGTACCTGTTTATCCAAAATATTCATCCATACACAGGAATATTAATTTGAAAATCAACTTTTTGACAACGAGAAGGGCGCTCTATAAGTCAAATTTTGTTTACATATAGGGGATAACCTTGCATATAATATAGAAACCCAATTTAGCTATCTAATAGTTTTTGATAAATATTCCCGAAATAGGAAATGATGATTATTTGACAAAATTGACATCACATAGAGTCAAAGAAGACTCTGACCAATATTGTATTCAGAACTCAATTTATCAAAAAACGACTCCCCGTTGGCAAGCTTAACAAGGGTAACTATGTCCGGCAAGCTCCGGCAAACTTAGGGTGCGTTTATGCTCAACTTTTTTGTGCCAAAATCAGGCTTCTCAAACGCGTTTAGTTCAAACGCTGTTGTGTCCCGACTCATTTCCTTATAATCGCCGTTTTGAAACGCTGATTCAAAACGCACAAAAATGTGCGTTTACGATCGGCGATTCTCCCAAATCAATGTTTCTGGGGAAGCATAAACGCAACATCACGTATAGAGACGTTTAAATGACGTCATATAAACGCCTTTCCGGTTCACGTACGTACACTCAATTCAAAAGCGCGCGCCCCAATTTGACCTGCCTTCTTGGGTCAAGTAGCCAGCGCATGCGCGGTGCATGCATGTTTACGAAATCAGCTCGTTCTCAAACTGCAAAAAAGTTGAGCGTAAACAGTACCCCCGTAAACGGCGTTTTGAATCAGCGTTTTGGAAGAGCGTTTCAAAACGCTGATTCTGCCTTCGGAAGTTGAGCATAAACGCACCCTTCGCTTGCCGGACCTAGTTACTATTGTTAAGCTTGCCAACGGAGAGTCTTATGTCATACGCATATTATTTGCATACATTACAGAAGCGGTCTATTGGGACCCTCGCGAATCCAGTCATCGGGCACGGCATCTTTTGAATGAAATTTCGAGCTCACGTGCTTCAGGTCGCATGACATGCCACACTTACCATCTAATGTTCACACATCACTAAGACCCCGTTTACAGTGCAGGGCCGGGCCGAGATGGTAAGAGAATAATAAAATAGGGTTAGATTTTTTTTCAAATGCCCCTTATGTATGACGATATCTATCATTCAGCTCAAAAGCGTTAATTAACGGTCATAAACCTCATAATCGTCCGTTGTAAAAGCTGACGCATATTTTCGCTTTTTTAACCAGGAAAGCAGTGTTCTTTTTCAATGAAACTTTCACACATCATTCGGACATATCTTACAATGATTTTGGTACAGGATTGAAGTCTCAAATGTCATTTTGGGCAATATCTGACACTTTACAGGTGCACCTTTAAACATCGTTTCATCTGACAATTTTATAAATGAAAGGTAACATATTTAGTAGTCAATTCAATCAACAAGTTCACACAAATATGTTTTCAGAAAAAAAAATATAGGCCTATATACTTGGAAAACGCATCACCATTCTAAAGCATGCGTTCATGGGTCTGCATATACGAAGACTACTTTGTCCAGAGCGAACGAATCGTCCGGGATTCTATTGTCTCCAAACGTACGCGTGAATAGCATTGGCGCACTCGCAAATGTTTGGCCCGTACGGAACCAGGAAATAATAGTGGTTCCGTAAGTGGTGGTAATTAATTGCATTGTTAATGAATTACACAACCCTTTGCAAAATGTTGGGTATCTATTTGATATCACAAAATGGTACCAAAACATATAATTATGTGTTGTTCTTTCCCTGGTGGTCCCCTTTAAAGGGGTATACAGTTTTGGTAAGGCTGAACTTTAGTAACCAAACCTGGACAGTAACATTATAAACTAATAGTTATAACTCCACCATGCTCGAAAGGTATACAAAATTACAAACGACTAAGTAAACAGCCCGTTATCATTCGAAAAGAGCCATTAAAACACAAGAGGGCGCTTTCTCAAAGGCATTGGTTTCAACCATTTTCATACAAAATTATGCATGTGATGTTTTATTGAAATAATTATTAAATAGAGAGATCATCAACAACTATTTAAAAAAACGCTTTTGACATTTTTGAAAAAGTGCAGGCATTTTTTTAATTTTTTGAAAAATCATCTAATTATTTGGGCCCCAAATAATTATAAGGTCAGATATATATCAATTGATATTTCAGCCGTTTCTTGGTCGATTTTGACCAAATAAAGTTTATCTTGCCATTAAAATTGCATGTTCTCTCAAATTCGACACTCAGTTTTTCATTACCTCACAAAAAAAGTGTGATGAGCAGCGCCCTCTCTACCAAAACTAAACTACCACTTTAATAATTGTCTGGCTAACGCTGTACATAATACAGGTGTCTGGATTATAAGACTACGAGGTAAAAGTGAACGATGGGGATAAGGGGATTCCCCCACGATGGCCGATAATGAAGAGCAGCTTCCCTATAGCTATAGCTATGGGGGAGCTATGGCTATGTAATATCTATACTATACTAGTAACATTCGGGTACTGTATTGTGCATACATGTACATGTGTTGTGATTGGAGCAGGTTTTTATTATTGCTAATTTTAACCCATATTTGCTTTTCAAAATACTGGAAATATTCGAACTGTAAATCGTAAATGGAAGCACTGTCACGATACAGGCATCACACCGAAATAATACGCGATCGTCGACGTGTTCATGTGACATGTGGGCTACTAGAATATAATTTCATGTTGTGTACATACACCAGTTTAAACTCTCAGCGTCACTGAAGGGTTTTTACCTAGGTCCTAACATCAAGCGTCGATTACAGTATATGCCTGTATATAATACTGCAATGTGCTATATATATCAGTGATGAGTGATCATAATACGTATCTAGAAATGCAGGAAGAGGATTATGGAAGTACAGGTAGCCTGGTCGATCCGGAGGCAGGGGGCAATGCACAGGTAATTATTATTGTTTACAGGACGTATTTTATATGCAAAACCCGCATGACCCCGCGCCACCCCTTCCCCTACACACCAACAGGCACTCCCTATATCTTGGATTCTAGATCCACTTAATGTGCTATTAAGAGTGATGTGTGATCCTAATACGTATCTAGAAATGCAGGAAGAGGATTATGGAAGTACAGGTAGCCGGGTCGATCCGAAAATGCACAGGTATTATTATTGTTTACAGGACGTATTTTATATGCAAAACCCGCATAGCCCCGCCCCCACCCCCTTCCCCACACACCAACACCAACAGACACTCCCTATATCTAGATGCACTTAATGATAACGATATAGATGTGATCATATATGATATAGCTAATATGGTTTACGTTATTTCCCCCCATATATATATTTAAATATTTATATAATTTACTTTTATGCAAAAACTACCCCCCCCCCCCGCGCCTCCCCCCCCCCCTTCCCCTCACCATCAACACCTCCAATATGCACACCCTAAATTATACCTATAATAATTATATGGTGATAATTATATTGTTATCGATGTGATTATAATTCTAACTTTATGCTGTACATGTTCCCATATTATAGCCGTATAGAGGCGGGGCTACATAGGGGTTGCAGCCATACCTGGTTGCAGCCCCTGGCCCGACCTCCTCCCGAGTTGTCAGTGTGTGTAAATCCACCACATTAAATCGGGAAAACCATCTCATATTGGGGAAATACCACCTCTTATTCGGGAAATTTATACCCAAAACATTTGAGAGCAAAATTTAATGTATATCCGCAACTGTATATCCGCAAATGTATATATCCACCACGTGCGGAGTTTTGTTTGCAGTAAAGAAGAAGAAGAAGAAGACCTACAATCTAATTGGTGATTTCAAGTATGGTGTTTAGGGTTGGTGTTAGTGTTTATTAAACTGGTGTGTGTGTGTAATAAACACTAACACCAGCCATAAACACCATACTTGAAATCACCCATTGTCTAAAAATTAACAGTATTTGGAATAAAATATTGTTTTAAATGGATTTAATAAAGCATTGTCAACATCATTAAAGCTTACTTGGAACTTGGTTCTCACCCTACCTCATTGTATTCGTATAAGCATGGAACAGCTTTTTGCTTTTCAAATTTCTCTATAATTATACCGTTATAAAGATGTATGATTAAAGTGTTCAGATGTATTATTGTCGGTTATATTACCATTCGATGTGTGTGCATCGTTTAAATGATATGTTTCACTGTGAATGTCACTATTAATAACCTACACTGGATGCTTGTATTGTGTATTGTTCATGCAAATTATGTTATGTTCCTGTTGACTAAAATCATAATTATGATGTTGCTAGATTTGCACCTTTGATTGGTTATGAGTATCTTTCTTTTTATTTTCATTGTACGAACCATGGCGTAAACAATATTATTAATTTGTATTGACATTATAATGGTATGTTAATGTAAGTAATTTACTACGTGATATAATCATATATGTATCATACGCATACATAATAGAAGATCATGTCATGATAATTTATTGGCAGTTGTATTTTGAGCATCAGTGAAGAAAAGCAACGAAACTGGTACGTCATAGCCTGAGCCAAAAATAGCCCATTATTATTTATTATAGCTAAAGGGACCGACATTCAGAAAAGCTAGTCATGTGAGATAATTAACATAATTCATTTATGTTACCACGTACACCGCGCTGTGCACAGAGCGAACGAAATCACATGACAATCGACATACAAGTTTCATTATTGTTTAAAATGAACTTTGGTTTTAATGTTTATAATGCAGCTGTCTTTGACATTGTCACGTCATCTCAAACAAAATACGAGAGGAATGATTTATAGTTGTATATAAAGTCCTGACACGAGTTACTAAACATGAATGCATTGTTTCAATATAAAAAGGTGAAGCTGGAGACGAGTGGATATAGTGGGGGTGGTGGTGTGTGGGGGGGGGGGGGGGGGGGGGTGGGGGGGGGGGGGGGGGGGATCGGGGGTAAGGTTCTCACACCCGCGACAATCTCGCTGCCATATTATCCCGCTATCTATTTTTGTTCGTTTGATTTCAGAATAAATGTATACATTTATTCTGAAATCAAACGAACAAAAATAGATAGGAGGGACAATCCCCCCCCCCCCCCCACCCAAGATGTTCACCACAACCATGACAACACTGCACACATTTGACATCGTTCCCTAGTCCCTACAATTATGGAACCATCTCATTGATTTAGAATTATTTAGAATTTGCATAACCCATAACCCTAAACCTTTAAATGCTTAAGATGATTCTGACAACCATATGTACAGTATTAAACATGATTTTTATGACTAACATTAGACTGAAACCCGTGCCGATTAATACTTATGGTAGTGAATGTTACATAATGCTATGCCTCATCATTGACGGGAATCACGATTCCTTTAGTAGAGAATGCAAACTTGGATACTGCCTCGTAAACAAAGGCGTCTGAACCGATGGGTGCTGTAAGTAGCCCCCCCCCCCCCCCCTACCGCCGAGAGTTTTGAATACGACAATATTCAGGCATTATGCTCTTTTTTGGCAGATATCTTCAAGTTCGGTATTAAAAGCATTTCATGATACACATGGATAATACATGTCATACTGTTTAGAGTTCTATTTCCATGACATATTGCCTATTTTCAAATTAGCTCCCGTAGACTCCCCCCCCCCCCCCCCCCCCTCCCACTGTAAGCCCCGACAAGTACCCTTATAGGCGGGCACATGCACCCATCCTATCAGGATTTCGAGGTCTCTCGCGAATGTCCCCAGAAAAAAGATTAGGCCAATCCCATCCCCCCCCCCCCCCCAACACAAATATAAATAATGATAACAAACGAATAAATACATTTTTTTTTATGTATAGGGTCGACGCCTAGAGCTGCTAAATTATGATGTTATATTATTTTCAATCTCGACACAGGATCCGCCGAAGAAGATCAAAGTAGGCGTTCTTACATCAGCCCTCCAAGTCAGCGTTGACGGCTTCATCAACGATCTCAGCAGTCGATGTCCACATCTTAATGTTCAATTCTTCAAGCTTCCATACAACAGGGTCCAGGATTACACGTTCAAAGACAA